>VXBR01002967.1:1096-57437 GCA_013400215.1 Cisticola juncidis | reverse complement strand
TTACCTTGGGAACAGCAACCCCGAGGAAATCCCCAGGGAACAGCAACCCTGGGGGAGACCCTGATACCCCGGGGAACAGAAACCCCGAGGAGAATCTCAGGGAGATACAATCCTGAGAGACAGCTCCCCAGGAGCAGATGAGCCTCAGCTCTGCCCGGCTCTGCAGCTGCTGGGCACAGCCAGCAGGTACCCAGAGCCCCCTTTTGGAGATGGGGAACTGCCATCTAGTGGTCCAAGGAGAAGCACGGGAATGGAGCCTGCCTCATTCCCAGGTGCACCCTCCGCCAAATGCAAGCAGTGCAAGGATCAGTGTGGCCGTCAGCCCATGCTGGTGCAGACAGGACCAAGCAGGATGGGACTGAGAGGGTTGTGAGCCCGGGAGGGGCTTCCTTGAAGCACATCTGCTTTCTCCTTGCCTTTTTGTTAGTCAGCTGGAGGACTCTGCACCATAACTTATCATATTCAGAGCAAGGGTGAAAAATAATTTGAGTGGAAGGCTGGGATACTGAGTGTTGATCTAGTTGTGATAAATGTCATTGATAAGTTTTTCTTAATGTATTTGTAAAATCTCGTGTTAGCGATATAATCACAAAATAATAAAATCACTTAGGTTGGAAAAGGTCTCTAAGATCGTTGAGTCCAAACATCAGCCAAGTCCACCACTAAGCTATGAAAAGATTCATCCAAAAGGATCAGCAAATCTGCAGGATGAGCCTCATGCTTATACTAAAGCTTTTTATTATCATTAGTTTGTTGGGGTATTTCTTTTTGGTATACTCCTTTTCATAGCAGCAGTTATCATCTAAGAATTTAATTTTTTTCTTTTAAAACTTCAGTAAAAGGGGCATATTCAGGGTTTAATTACAGGGTGGACAGGTTGAGGCTGAAACCAGAAAAGGCTGATCTGGAACCACTGCTTATGGTCAGATTTCCTGGCGTTTGTCTGTTGGATTTGAAATACTCTGCAGCTTATAAATCCCCCAGACTTCATCTCTTTCCAAGAGCTTCTGTGGCACCAGATTTAGGAGTGGAAGCTGAAATGAGGGAAACTCTTTCTCAAATCTGGATGTGGAAGGACTAAGCCACTGAGAGAAGCTGTGCTGGACTGCAGAAGAAACCAATTGGGAAATTCATGGGGCTTAAAACTGGTCCTGGGACCAGATACTGTAGAGTGAGTATTTGAGGGCTGGCTGAGCAAGAAGGCAGAAAGAGGAGACAGCAGAGGAGTGGGAGCTGAAACACAGTGAGCACCTGGAACAGGCAGGTGAGAATGTGGGGTCAAAAAGAGGGAGGCAGTGGGAAGAGGGAGCATTTGGGATAAGGAGCCTGCAGGGAAACACAGGGATGAAGTACAGCAAAAAAAGTTTCTGAGAGGTAGGAACAGGAGAAACCTAACAGCAGGAGAAACCTGGCTGCAGAGGAACAGAGCTCAGTGTTACAGGTCTGTGACCACCAAATATCTTTCCTTGTGAAATTTGTCTTGAGCTGAAGACCATTGTCTCTCCAATCCTCTCTGCATAATAAATATTTGCAAAACACTGGCAAAAATGAATGTGGCCTCACATGCCTGTTCTCATTTCCCACAGAGGATGATAAGCCTCAGACTTTATACTAGACGTGGACGCAGCAGAGATTTGTGATATGGTAATTGATGTATTGTATGTTCTGCTTTTTCTCCGTGTGGAAATTGATTTTCAGCCATGCTGGATGCTCAAAGGCATACCCAAAGCCAGTAGGGACCTTCTTTGGATCATTGAGGTCTGTGCTGTCCTCCTGTTGTTCTCAAATTTGAAAATTTGAGTGCTAGCCTTCTCTACTTTGTCTCCTACAAGCAGTGCACACCTTTAGCACTCCTGTCTGTCCCACATGCGTGACATGGGGGTGACAGTACCCCTTCACCTCAGGTGCTCACTGACAAATCAGTGAGCTGTTAGAAAGTGTCAAGGTGATGCCATGAAAAAGCCCCTATGGAATGTCTAATCCTGTGCTCAGCACAGGTTCTGAGCAGTGTTCAGGAAACAGCAAAGACAGAGAAATGTTGTGTAGGTGCTCAGAGGGTGAGTGTGCAGTTGTGTAGCTGAAGCCTGTGACATGATACAGTTCAGCAGTCAGGATGTGCTGGCAACTTCAATCCAACATTTCCTAACCTCACCATGCCTTCCAACATAATGGTTTTTTAATACAATTTTGTGCTGTATTAACTTAGAGATTAAAAAACATACGGTGCTAATATCCTTCTGAGTTATACATTAAAAATGTGGTGAGAACACTTTCCCGAGCCATGATCTTTAAATAGACCAGTGGATTTTCTCTCTCATCAAGTGAGTGAAGCACAGAGAAGGTGCCTGGGGTAGTGTTTGAGTGTTGCAAGTCACAATGAGTGCTCTTCTAGGAATAAACTTCACACCAGTGGCCCCCAGTCCTAAATGTGTGTAGGAATATGTACAGGTAAAACAGAAGATAGCTGTCTAATTGGGTGTGAGAATTAGATCCTAAACTGTCAGCTCACTGTCCTTTATTTCTTTCACCCCAATGGGGCATTTCTTCAGAAAAAAAGGATGCCGTTCCCATTTTTATGGGGAGTGTTGAAAAACTGTTTTAAACAGTCATTATATCACTAGGGAAAAGCTGGCACAGGTTACTGACAGTGGTTTTGACCCCATCAATTGCCTCAAATCTACTCATATGAAAACAGATTAATTTTGGCTGGACTAAGTATCCGATTCTGAGTAAGTGTCTACTCTCTCATCATCTGCTACCTCCTCCTGCTCTGTAAGTTCACCTCCTACCGGGTTCTGTTCATGTTTTGTGGTTATTGCTTAGTCCCAATCCTCTGTCTCACCATTTATTTTCCCATTTCCTCCTTCCCACCCTTTCTGTTGTCTTCCTCCTTCATTACCATGCAGCCATCGATCCTTAGCTCAGCACTAGAAGCTACTCCATCCTGGATGACCATGGCAGTCCTTGTTTTGGTGGGTAAAAGAGGAAAGTGAATTTTGGTTGGGCAGATAAGTACAGGTGTGAAAGTTCTCTCAGGAGAATCAGTGAAGGAAAGGCAGGGTCTGAGTGAAAGAAGTGAAGGCAAACCAGAGAAGGGAAGTGGGAGAATGTCATGATGTGAGAAGCTTGAAAGCGAAGGTGAGGATTCGGTGCCAGAGGGGATGGTCACCCTGCAAATGGATCTCAGGGCAGTCAGCATGCACTGGAGGCAGCACAAAGGGTGCTTTGTTCAGACATTAATGGTGCTGTGGAATGGGTGTATGGGAAACAGGAGGACCACAGATGAGTACTTGTGCTGAGGATGACTAAGGCAGAAAGCAGCTGAGCTCTGGTAGCTGGGAAGAACCCTCCTCTGGCTCTTTCCCATTTCGTTCTGCTTCAGGCTGCTCACCAGCACAGCTTTCCCTGTTGTCCTGGTTTTGGTAATAAGGTTTGATTACAAAAAAAGTGGGAGGGAAAGGTCTGAGATCTTGCAAGAAGACACTTGCCAGTTGTGGAGTTGACTTAGCAAGGGAGCACTGGGATGGAGTACAAAGCAAAGTTTGCTTTGCTTTCCAGAGCTTTATTGGTTCATGCAGATTGTATCTCATGGGAAACACAACCTGATGCTGGGAATGGATGAGGCTCTGGCCCTGGTCCTGGTGACACATCTGGATGTCACCCTTTTGGGCCCCTTCCTACCTAACAGAGGTACAAAAGGAAGAGACTCCTCCTCCTACACCACCTCAAACAACCAGCCCTGCACCCTGCAATGCAATGCCCTGGTCCTTGTCTTGCACCTGCAGTGCAATGACTCTGTTCCTCTGCTTTATCCCAGGCAGTCCCTGGGAACCACAGAGCTCAGGGAAATTGCCTCAGAGACAAATTTTTACAATTATTGAGGAGTTCTACTTGGTATACTGTAAATAAGGAACAATGTCCTAACAGTGGGGCACAAGAGGTTTCTGTGACAGGGGTATGAGACTTGAGATTACAAGGTTATAAAGTTAAAACAAAAATAATGGTTCTTAAATAAATGTAAAAGCTGTCCTAGAACACTGATGCAGAATTCAGGAGGGGCTGGAGAATTCCTGCAGAGTAAACCTTTCCCTGGGTGCAGGTTGATTGCACAATCCTGCTTCTCTCACCTTGGCTAAGCCCCATCTATGCAAAACAACCAGGAATGATTTGTGCCATCTAACATTAATCTGAGTATGGTGGATGTTCCTGGTGGTTAGTTTGTATTTAAACTGTTTTTATGACTTGGGAATAGCCCCAAAGTTTTCTGCTCTTTGGGGTTCCAATTAGCCTGTCTAAAAGCTAAGTCAACACAGGGTGCCTGTGCTGGTTTCTTTCATTGGTTCTGTCCATGTTCATATCTAGTGCTAGCCCCACTGACTGCTCGAATTCTGAACAATGCACTTAGGCCTCCTAGACTAAATTCTGCTGCTGTTACTTTGTGATTTCTCTCTCAGGTTTTGCCTCAAGCCCCCACCTGCAAATTTTGAGGCAATTTTTGCAGGGCTTTTCCATGTAACCTGCAGCACTGTGCAGTGGGCCCTGCCTCCACTGGGATCCTTAATGCTGGTGTAAGCACACCTTGCTGGGATTTTGTGTCTCTCACACTGCCAAATGCTCTGTGCCAACCTGAACTCTGATTTCTGCAGCTACAGGCACAGGTATATCTGAATACCCAAATCTGTCTGAAAAGGGGATGGATGTTCTCTCATTGGTGACACAGGAAAAAAGAACTGATATAAATTAATGTTGGCCTGTCAGGCTTTCCATGGATCTGAGCCACTGGGTTAATTTTAAGTGTTTGCAGTAGCTTGAACTATTCTTCTAACTGAGGAAAGCTTAGCCAGAGCTCAGTGCAACTCCAAAACAAAGACCCGAACTCATCTGAAGATGTGTGGATGATATTAATTGATGTTTAAAATGAATGCCTCTATTTGCAGGAATCTGCAATGCAAACTAGGAGTTTTAGAAAGTAATGCATATTATAATTAGGGCAAGCTTTTAAAGATGCTTTGAAGTCCTAAACATTTTTGAAATTCAAATGTGGGATGGAAATAAAGGAATCTACACAATAAAGGGGCATTAAATTATGTCTCCCAAAATTTCACTGTTTTATAGATGTAAATATATGCCATAATTAGTGGTAAGTAACATGAGGAGGATAGTTAAGTTTATTCCTATTCTTATTCAAAACAGCTGTGGCATGAAAAATAATGCTCCTTCTCTTTGTGATACACTGGAACAAACAATTTACCCATGTAATCAGTGTTCAGAAATGGCTTGTGCCTGTGGTCTCCTCCCACCCCCTCCTGAATTTATCCCCATGTGCCTCCAGCCGTCTTAAAAGGTGCAGAGATTCTTTGTGCCCTTCATTCACACACACACAATTGTGGCTACAGCCTTCTTTTTTTCTTTTTTTTTTCTTTTTTTCCCCTCTTTCTTTCTTTCTTTCTTTCTTTCTGTTTTTACATGTAATTTATATTGCATAATCCAGAATCTTGGAGTTCCCTCCACACACACACACAGAGACACACACAGCTTGACTGGCAAATGATCGGCGGCTCACAAATGGGGCCCGGAACACGAAGGGCTCCATGGCCAGCATGCAAATGTATGCAAAACAAATCAGATATGGAAGAAAGCAGACATCCATTTGCTTTTCCCACCTCAGCCCCGTGGCACGGGGAGCTGGTGTGGTGCTGAGGGGGATCCCTGTGCTGGGTGAGGAGGGGAAGGGGCTGCGAGGCGGGAGCAGCCCGGCCATGTGGCAGGCCTGGACACCATTCCTGAGCCGCACAGCCACGTGCCAGCGGCCCAGATGCTCCCGCTGGAAAAAATTGCTTCACAGCCTGGAATCCCTGCTCTTTGGTGGAGCTGTGCAGAGGAGGAGGGGAGGCACATGGGCAGCACACCTCCCCACAGCCAGCAGCTGCTCAGACCTATATGTTGTTAATAAGTGACCTTATGTGCTTAATGGTAGCTGCTGAGTGCCAGGGCAAGCTGCTCTGGCCCTCCCCAAATCCCACTGTTTCCAGTAGGTGCTGTTTTCCTTCTACTCAGCAGGATGCACATAGACTCTCCTCAGCAGTTTTTGCTGGAGTTGCTTTTCTGTTAGCCAAAGCTGTTATTATTACACAAGCGCTCTACCCTCTGCCCCTGCCTGTAGCACAGAGCCTGAGAGCTCTTGGGAAAGGAATGGGAAGATGGTTTTTTAATTTATTTTTACTCTTTATTTTGGTTGCAGCCATCTCTCTTTAGGTGCAAGCTCCAGCACACTGGCAGAGACTTCTCCATTCAGTGTATCAAACGCTTGGTGCTCTTAATATGTAATATTTCCAGGGCTACCCATTGACAAGCTGTGCTTTATTAATGAATTAATCATGCTCTTGCACTGGAGATAAGGTGCCAGAATTCTGAGTGCCTCTTCCACCTCCAAGTGCATTCAGCTAATATAAAACTCAATGCTCAGAAATAAATCTGAATTAGAGATTTACTCTTGAAAGTAAAGGAAAAAAAATCTGAAATTCCATTTGTGGTTTTGGGATTTTTTCCCCCCTAAATTGTATCGATCTTTAAAACTTAATGAGTAAACAGACTCCTGTTTGTCACACGTGATCATCCCATAACGAATGAAATGCCATAATAGTTGAACTCATGCCAATATATTTGCAGTCACCATTCAAAAAGTTATTTACCTGTGTAGGCATCAACAGTGCCCCCCAGCCCCAGTGCCTGGAGCCCAGAGCACTGCTGCCTGAGAAGCTGTACGGGAGGGAAGGCTGTTCTACAGCCCAGCAAATCTTCCAGCCTGTGTCTGACATGCAGGAGAAAGAACAGCTGGAGACAGAGCACCATGGAAGTAATGCACCAGAGCTGGTAGCAGCGCTGTTGTCACCTTTTTCACCAGAATCACTGAAACAGGAAATTATGAGCAGAAGACTAATAAGATAAATTTCCGCATTTCAGTTTTGTTATTATGTTTATGTAGTCTTGCCTGTCATGTTGCTCAGGCAGTGCACCTTGCTAAGGAATGTTTGCCTCTGGACAATACCAAGCCTGCTCAAACTACAGCATCCCTGTCAGACACCCAGCTGGTTAAAAAAGACCCCAAATAACAGTGATTTCTCCTCGTCTGAGAATTATGTCAGCATTCCATGGCCATCAGGGTTACCAGCCCCTGCCTTGTTTCTCATTTTGCTTTTGCTTAGCTTTAGCTTTCTGCCTTTTAATGCCCTTTTCTGCAAGATTTAATCTAGGAGAAGGCTCTTCCCCATGTAGCAACTTGTAGGCTATGACAAGGTTGTGGAAAAACTTCCCTTGGAAAAAGTAAGTAGATGGAGTTTCATTAGTCATTCAGTACAAAGGATGTTTTCCAGACCTGAAATCATTCTTGTAACTCTTTGCTGAACACTTTCCAATTTTCCAACATCCCTTCTAAAATGTAGACACGAGCCTTGGAATCAATACTGGAGTAAGGAGCTAAAGCTGAATGCCAGGGCATTCATTTGTAACACATCACTTTATTCCCACATCTACAACTCTCACAGCTACAAAGATACCCTTTTTTTTTTCTTTTTCCTTTTTTTTTTTGTCATAACCTTTTGGAGAAGGAAAAAACCAGCAAAAAAAAACTTTAATCTCATCAGTTTGAAAAATACAGTTTAGCTTTCAGATATATATGTTTAGACAAATCCTTTACTATTTAAGCCATAATAATATTCCTAAGTCTTTAAGAGAAAATTGTTATAGTACTAAAAGAGGCTTTGGTGAAGCCTTCATTTAAGAGCATGTGCTTGCCAACTGCTATGATTTTTTAATGCTAATTTTTTTGAAGAGTCTTCAGCTCTCAGCAATTAGTTGAATGTAAAAACTGTTTACAAAGAGAATTCTGTCCTTCCTTGAAAATACCTTTACTGTGTGCTACTCAAAAAAAAAAAAAAAAGAGCAAACAAATACATAAAGATAGATTCTCATCTATAGGATCATCGTGGGACTTTTGCAACCATGCTGTGATTGCATAAGAGTAAATCATGACAACTGAGTGATAGTTTCAAGTGTTCCTCACTGCAAGATCAGGCCACAGCCAGGATGTGTTGTGTACACAGAGCTCCCGGCGATTTCAGCGAGCGCTGGAAGAGCTGTAGGAGTGAACAGGGTGACAGATGGCCACATGTGTTACTTCTCCAGGTT
Source organism: Cisticola juncidis (assembly GCA_013400215.1). Lineage (NCBI taxonomy): Eukaryota > Metazoa > Chordata > Aves > Passeriformes > Cisticolidae > Cisticola > Cisticola juncidis. Next base: position 49,250 of record VXBR01002967.1, on the reverse strand, counting down.
AGATGTCAGCGTGTAAATAGAACAATTAGATTTTTTTTCAATGGGCTTCAAAATCAGAAGGCAGCAGATAAAATGTTATCCTTTTTAACTCTAGACATTTGCTACTGCAGCTTGAAGTGTGAGGTCTGTGCAGTGGGTTTTTGACAACGTGAAAATGTGAGGGGTGATTTGGTTATGATTTCTTAAATATTTTGCTCCTATCTGAAAGGAAAGAAAATGCTTTGCTAGTAAAACTGCAATGATGGTAGCAGCAGGAAAAACTGCATTTTAAGGGATTGCTGCTATTATTATTATCACTAATTGCAGCAGTGCAATTGTTTTAGCAGAAATCCCTGTTCTTTGGGAATTCCGGCGGAGCGGCGGTGGCGTGGCCGGCGCTGCTGCAGTTTGCTGTGCTTAGATGTTTTCCTTGCTTCGATTGCAGGCCAGCTGTGATGGAGAATGGCAGATTTACTGTCAGCTCTGACCAATTCCTCACAGCTCCCTGTGACAGCCCTGCTTTAGATGCAGTTAAACATTAACTGCTGGCCTGGCGTGGGGCAGGGGCCACAAGCAAGGTGGAGCAGCGATAGGATTTCTTCCCCTTATGCAAAATAGCTGAGAGTGGGGCTGTTTGTGCTGCTGTGTGCAAGCCTCAGGAGGCTGCTCCACTGATTCATTCACAGAGCCAGCCCCAAGTAATCTTAGGCCCGTGTCTTCTCTGTGCCACAGACCAGCTTGGTGTGTGCTGTTTTCAGAATATTGCCTCACAAGGCCGTACCTCAAATAAGGGCTGCAGACACCAAGGAGGATTCATGAGTTTGTTGCCAAGTTAAAAATTAAGTAGCAGTTACAAATGACCTGAACTGTGAGTAGTGCTCCACAGTAGAATCATAGAATGGTTTGGTTGTAAGGAACCTTAGAGATCACCTAAGTCCAACACCTTCAAAATAAATCCTCCTTTTTAACCCCTCCGAAGTTCCAAGCTAGCTCAGGCCTTGAGGGGCTTTGGAGGAATATTTCATAGACAGGGTAAAGGATCCGAAAGAGGCTCTGACCCTCAGCTGCAGATCAAGATATTTATTCCAGGTGATCTCCAGAGGGAAGGAGGGCATGCACAGAGGAACAGGGTCTTTTCTCAGCTCTTGCCAGGGAGGGGCAGTTTGGGACACAGCCAATGGGGTCAGAAAGGGAAGGAAGGGTCAACCTACATAGTACAAGCTCTAGGGGTCCCTGATGGGGGAGAACCCATTCCCACAGGGGAATGTAACACACCTTCCTCTAGACCTGGGCACTCCAAGCCCCACTCACCCTGGCCTTGAACACTTCCAGGGATGGGGCATAGGTAAGCATACCTGTAAGCAGGGTTTTTAAAAAGTCTGACAGTAAACATGAAGGTGCCTATCAAGCATTTTGTGTTCCATTTCTGTATTAAGAGTAGAACCAAGCAGAGCTAGACTGGCAAGTGAAACAGCTGCAGAAGTGCATTTCCCTGCTAAAATGCTCACCTCGGCGTAACTTTCAAGTTCAGGTGGTTCTTTGCTGTCATGCTGCAGTAGCTGATCAGCTATTTCCACATAAAAGGGAAACCCTGCCCACTCTCTCCCTGGGCATCAAAGATGTCAGCGGAGCTAATGCCTGAATCAACAAATCCAGCTGTGCATATCCCTGGAGCCTGCCTGTGTCCATATTAGCGTGCTTTTAAGTGGAGGGCTTTTGAAAATGGGCCCATGATGTCAAAGAGCAGAGTGGCAGAGCAGCTCCAGCACTGCTGCAGGCCCGGGGAGGCCGGATTCAGCAGGTGACCTGTGTGGTTGCTTTGTAGCCCAATTAATCCTGCTGTGCACGGGGCTTGGACTCAGCCATGAATAATTGAAGGTAGCGCTGTTCCTCTCTTGATCCTGCGGGTCTTGGTCTCTGGTGCTGCCTATCAAAGGCAGCTGGGGGGTTGCTGAGGCTGCAGGGACGTGCTGGAAGGCAGCAGATCCTGCCAGCAGTGTTTGCTAGTGGTGGGCACGGCTCTGTGCACACGGGGGGCTGCATCAGGCTGCTCTGTGGGGTTGAGTGTTCGGCTGAATCGATGCCATACGGCCTGGCAGAGCCTCAGCAGAGGCCCATCCTGTGGTGCCCAGCTGCCTCCCTCTGCCAGAAGGATTTCATTGCTTTCAGACAGGAAAAGGAGAAAGTGAGCTGTGGCCTCTCTGGAGTGAGGTGGCTCTGCTGAATTTGGGATGACAAGGCAGGTTCACTTTGGAGGGGTTGGCTCTGGGGCCAGGCTCCTTGCAGGTGATCATTCCTTTGCTCCAGGGAATTCATCATCTATCTGCCACACAAGAATGTCACCTGTAGCCCACAGAAATACTGGGACATCTTTTATTGTCTGAAGTTTCAATGAATTGTTGATTTCCTAAGGTTTTTACTGCAACAATTCGGCAGGCCCTTCCCTGACACATTTTTTCCACTGTCACTGTCACCACCGTTAAGCTCCTTCCTTCTTTCTGAAAAGAATGGTGAGCTGGTGACAGCTTATGCTATTCACCCTGTCAAATAAAAAATCAGATCTTCACCATGCATTCCTTTTTCCCCACAGGCTGACTTAAACTGCAACATCCAGGATGATACAGGAGCGTTTTACGGAGTCACCAGTCAGTATGAGAGCTCAGAAAACATGACAATCACCTGTTCCACCAAAGTCTGCTCATTTGGAAAGCAAGTAGTAGAAAAAGTAGAGGTGGGTGTTGTGATGGCAAATGTGCCTTTAATCATTTTTTATCTCTCCTGTGTGGTGTGGTCAGGTCTCTGGTTGGTTTGCTGTACAGTGACATTGCAGATGGGGACCAAGCCCCAGACCCACATCTGTCACATACAAAACAGTTTTTGTGAGGGAATTTTAGCCTAGAGCTGAAGGCTGAGCCTTTACAGATGTCCTGGTCACTGCTTAGGTCCTTCTTAAACTAAATATGTTTTCTAACCATGGTGACCACAAAAAAAAAAAAAAAAAAGTTTTAATAGTTTCCATTATTCCAAGCTCAGAGAAAGCCAAAAATCCTCATAAACCACCATCTGAGCGATTGGTAGCTGGAGAGCAGAAGTCCAAGAGTCACAGCCTTGCCCTCCCTCAGCAATCTAAGTCAGCCTGGTTTTCTTGCAGCTGTAGTCCTACATCTTTCTGTAGTTCATAATTTGCCTATTAAGTCATGCAATATATCTTATGTTTGTATGTGCACACTTAAACATATAAGCTTATTTTTGCTGTTCCCTTTGCAGACAGGTGCCTCAAAACTCCTGTAAAATCATCTCACCACCATTCTTGGCTTAATAAATTGTTACTCAGTTTGGGACTTTATAATCCTCATCTATTTAGTTTGTTAATTTGCAGGTTAGATCTAGTAGTGATATTATAATTTTTGATAATTAAGATCCCTTGTCTTTTTAGCCAGGCACTGCAAGGGTCAGGCAGGGAGTCAGCAAGCAGGTGTGTCTGTGTGTCTGAGCCACTTTCTCTTTTTCCTGTCTACACACAAAAAAAGAGAAAAACAGATTTGCCACTCACTTTTTTGTGTCTCTGAATGACCACATTCTAAATGTTTGGGTTTTTTCTTTTAGACTGAGTATGCAAGGTTTGAGAATGGCCGGTTTGTGTACAGGATAAACCGCTCTCCGATGTGTGAATACATGATCAACTTCATACACAAGCTGAAGCATTTACCAGAGAAATACATGATGAACAGCGTCTTGGAAAACTTCACAATTTTATTGGTATGGACGGGCTTTCTCTTTTTTTCCATTTCTGAGATACTCTCAGGCTTTGTATGCCTTGCTCAGCTTGTAATGTTGGGAACCAGTTCCCAAACCCCTTAGTCACTGTTGCTTACCAAACAAACCATCCCACTGACTTCAGAATAATTCTCCTGGAACTGGGCGCTGTAGACGCTCAGGATGAAAAGGCTCAGCTGGCTGTGAGTGTGAACAAACACCTTGGTTATTTTCCACAAATTTCAGCTTACTTCTCCATTTTTCCCACTCGAGTCTGGGCTTTGTGGAGAGCCCAAGGCAGTAACTTTGAACCATCGCGTTCATCTAATGTGTCCTTACCGGGGCTCGTTAGGGTGTTGCTGAGCTTAGCAGTGTTAATTAGTTCTTGGGTGGGGAAAACAGGCAGCAAACACCCAACAGGTGACCTAAAGCCCAGAGGATGGGCCACGTGGTGGCCTTGGAGCCAGTTCCATGCAGTGGCCCAGCGTGCTTTCCCTGTGGTGGCATCTCAGCAGCTTTCAGAGCCACGCGCCGCTGCTGCCGGGGATTGGGGCAGGTGACAGGGGTCTCTTCTTGTTGCAGCCCTGCTGTGCCCAGGTGTGTGATGCTCTATCTGCCTCTTCCTTCCCCCACACAGGTGGTAACAAACAGGGACACACAAGAAACCCTGCTCTGCATGGCTTGTGTGTTCGAAGTGTCGAACAGCGAACACGGAGCACAGCATCACATCTACAGGCTTGTAAAGGACTGAGCAGTTATTTATATCTACACTTCATTTCACTTCTTTATCAAAACACAGACTGTAAACCTCAACACTAAGTGGCAGTGCCTCTGGCCCAACTTTCACCCACATTTTTCTAAATCCTGTTTTAGTGAAGTCATTTTTAATGTGTTCATATATAATTGTAGCTGTGAAATTCTGGTACAGTTGTAAAAATTATTTCTAAAACTAAGTGTTCTTCAAATTTGTAAAACACAGTTCTTTGGGAAGACTGTATTTAAGAACCTAACGCCTCTGTCTGTGGAGGCCTATTTTTAATTCTGATAGAAAAATGTATGACAGAGCATTTGCCATGGGGAAAAACTGACAGCATTTATAAGAATTTATTTTGGGTTTTTTTCCAACATGAAATACTTGTTTTACAATGCAAGTGGAATTGAAATGAATCTTTAGCTATAACTGTAAATGAGTACACAAAGTTAATAATCTCTATAGAATTATCTTTGTAACTAATTAGGGTGGAAGATATGGACGAATGTAATTCACTAAATTATTTTTTAAAATGAAACATTTTTCTGTTTGAAACCAAATGAAAAATATAGCCTTAAGAAATGCCTGATAGAAACAGACAGGTCCTGAAATTAGGCAAATTTTGTATTTTTTTCTCAACGCTAAAACTAATCTTCTAATCCATTGAACTTTCAAACAGGTATTGCAGAGAAAGAAAACTTCACCCCCTACCCCTAACATATCTAGTGTATTTTAAAAGAGTATAAAGTTGTATTGTACTAATATGAAAATTTGATTATTTAATGATAAAGACGGCTCATTTTGCAATAAGTAGGTAAATATTGAAGATTTAGACTTGCATTATATGTAGTCTCGTGTGTGCGGTTATATTTTATATGGACAACTATGTTTTCTAATAAGTTGAGCAAAAAACTTGCAACTCTGAAATCAAGAGATGAACGGAAACAGCTGACATTGCAACAGCACCGAGTCATTCGCAAAGAGAGCAAAACACTGATGTGTTTGAACGAGGAGTGTGTACACCTCTGAAAGGATCAGCAGCTTTAATATCTGTGAGACACTAGAAAATCACAACCAGCATCAGGCAAAGAAGATTGGAAAGTGGAGAATTTTTATTTCTCCTTTTCCTCTCGATCATGGTGCTTTTACACCTCTCCCAGTTGTCTCCCCAGGTCTGGCAGAGACCTTATCCAAAACAAACACACACCTACCACATGGGGTCTGCTGTCCTCTTGAATGTGGTAGTGTTCATCCTTCTGATAAATTCAGGGAAGACTCCAGGAAGTGAAGCACAGCTGGAGGTATTTTAACACTGTAAGGCTTCGCACTGGCCATGGGTGTGAGCGATTGTCTGGGGTCTGCACCGGTGGGAGCAGCACTCACCCCTCCCGTGCAGGACAGAGAGAGGTGCTCAGCTCCTCTCCTCCTGCTGCCCCTCACTGCCCAAGCAGAAGTTGTTTGCGCCAGGAGAGGCTTCTCAGGCAAAACATTTGTCTGAAAGGCTGACCAAGCACGAGCCACCTTAGAGATCAGTGATGAGTTATCGGCAAAGAGGGTTCTTAGGAGAGCCTTTTGCAGTCCTGGCTCAAAGTTCACGTTTAGCAGGCCCCTCTTGTTTTGCAGGCTCCTCCTCCCTACCCCTTATGATATATTCCTGTAGTATCATACTTTCTCCTCGTTACCTAAAGTCAATTTAATGCAAAACCAGCACGGTTCCCATGCACAATTCGAGCGCAGAATTTACTCCCAGGCCCAGTGCTGTAGTCTTCAAACACGCAAGTCCATTTTCTTTAAATTATATTCCTGCATAGTCCTTTCTGTTAGAATTGCCCACTGTTGAGATGGACTCAGACTAGACTGGAGCCTATGTCTGGACTAGACTAGAGCCTAGGAGAGGTAGTGGGTCCAACCAAGATCATCACCCTTAAGGCTGGTGAGGTCTCGGGTGCGAGGAGGGTGCAAACATCACCGAGGAGAAGGGAGACTGCTTTAATCCCTCAGCCTGATCTGACCCCATGAGGTGGATGGTTTGGGTGGTTGCTAAGATGTCTAGCTGCTTGTGGATATTAGGGCTGATGATCTTTCAGCTGATACTCTGCGAAGTGAACAGAGAAATGTGTCCATGGCAAGGTCTCTTTTAGCGCTCATTTTGAACACTAACGATCACGTCAGGAAAAGCACTGCATTGTAACAGCCTAACGGTAGCCCTTTATTCTAAGCACTTGGTGTTACAAGTCAAAAACTACTTTTTGGGTTTTTGTTCTAAAGTTGTCTTTTATTTAGGGTTTGAATTGTGGGTTTGGTGATTTTTTTTTTTTTAATAACAAGCAAACTCTTTAAGGCATATAAAGTATGTAAGTCAATTTGCAAAACCAGGTACAGTTTTTTTTAGTAGGATCTGGCACACTACACATGCCATAACTATAGGGTTTAAACAGTCACAATGTTTATTGGTGTTCACATATGTAATGTTAGGGAAACTACTTCCATCGTCTTTTCTTTACACTTCTGTAAATGATCCATACCCTGTATATGTTAATTCTTAAAAGCCTTAATCCTTCAACTGTTGAGTGTGGGGTGTGTAGTCCAACAGGCTGCCTGTAAACTGTGAGCTCTTTTGTAAGCTGGAAGTACTTATCTTGTTACTGTTACTTTTTTGTAGGAACCTTTTAATTGAGAGCTGCCAAAGCATTACAATATGCAGTGCCTTAGCATTATATTAGAAGTACCTTCTAGCCTCTTAACATTAAATTTTATACATTGTTTTATTAATTGGTTCCATTTTTAAACTACCCATGTTTTTCCCCCGCAGAAATGCTCTTTGACTGCTTGGTCTAAACCAGCTGTCTGTACAAGTCAGTCCCATTGCAGTGAGATGCCTATACCAAAAGGAAAGGTGACAAGACCCCTAGTTCTCCGTGAAAAGTGAATTGTATTAACGAATGCTGCCTTTTTAAATTTCATGACCAAATAATTAATTGTGACTCTTCTGCACTCTAGCATGAAAGTGCCTTTGGTTTGAAATTCCAGCTTAGAAAAGTGCTGCCATAATAATGACAATTTGTAGAGAGACCAAAAATATTTAGTTATCACCGTAATGCCTTTGGTTTATTGGAATAAGTTGAATCTACAGGCCTCCATTCACGAAAGAGCACCATTCATAGCAAAGGGATTTTGCTAATGATCAGCCTGCTGAAGAAAAATCTACTGTTTGCCATTTCTGACAGCATTGCAAACCAGCAACTGATTCGTCTGTGATATAAAAATGAAAATATTCCCATTTATATCCTCTTCATCCGGTCACGCATCTGCATAAGGAGAGATCCGTATCCTACAGAATTTCAGTGGACAAACACGGCTCCATCGATCTCCTCTAGTAACATTTTGGTATCTGTGAAGATTCTTTCCTTAGACAGAAGATTTTGTTTACAAAGTTGTTTGTGCTGAAGGTCAGATGCATCAAACAAGAGGAGCGTGGAGAACTGAGCATAGTGAGGGTAAATGCAATCGTGTGGGTTTAAGCATTGAAATGTTCAGTGTGAGCATTGTGGATGAAGATGCTGGTGGGGAAACTCTGGCCAGCACGACTCAAAACACAAGGTTGTTTTGTTTTCCTCCCAGATGATATCTTGGGAAGAAAAAAAAAAGAATTAGCTCCTCTTAATAACGTGTCTGTGTTTGATGCCTTCTGTGAACGGGGGCCATACCCTCCACCACAATTGAAGTCAATGGGAAGAGGAGCAACATTTTAACAATTTTAGAAAGAACAAATATCAGCAAAACCAAAAGCTGTCAGAGGGATTATATAGTTGTGAATACAATGTTAACTTGACTTTAAAGTATTTGATGAAAACTAAGATTAACTTTTTATATAGAGAAATATTGTGACACTGTGTGGTAAATATTGTGATAATTCAAATTCCCTTTCTCTAAAATATTATTTTTGTTATTCCTTCAAGGTCGAAATCTCACTTACCTCTATAAGACAAGTAATCCTGTTGAACTCAATGAGACTGAGATAGGGCAAAGACACTTTTGGCAAAAAGCAGAACATACTTTTTCAGTTATTGCCAAACATTTTGGCTGTACTAGTCAATGTTTTTGATAAACTACACGTCTGTCTCATTCAAACAAGCATAATGGTACCATTTGGGGCTGTTAAAAATTACTACTAACAAATGTAGTTTTACTTACTTGAATTCCAAACCGATTTTGTTTAGGTACTGCACCACTATTTTGAAGGAATCGCAGACCCAATGCCTGTTTCTCACTTTCCCTCCCCACCATAGCTACAGCTCAGCTTGGCAGTAGCCTGTCCCCGCCGGGGATGGGCTATTGGGAATAATGAAGGGTGTACATTAATGTTGAATGTAAGTAACTGGCCAGTCCGAGGCAGATACGACATTTGACGCGCTGATCCGTGTGTATTTATTTCCCCCCTGCCCCAGGGTGTGCCTGCTGCCCGAAGCAGTGCCCAGGAGGTTCCTGGAGCCCTCAGTGGGTCACACTGAGGCCCCCATGTTGTCCCCCCTTTCCTTTTCCCGTGAGGATACACGTGCCTGGGCACAGGATGTGAGGAGTAGAGCCCGGCTTTGTCCTTTGCTCAGGATGATCTCCTTTCCCCCTCTGATCTTTCATAACCAGATGTTTAGCCCCCCCCCTAAAAAAGATTGAGGCTGGATAAGTCAAAGTACAAGAAACACTCTGGACATCTTCATCTTTTAACTTTTCAGGTCATTCTTGCTGAGATCATGTAATTAGTTTTAGTGTGTAAATTAAATCTTAAATGCACTCAGTTGACTAAAAGGAGATGGATCCCTGTTACCTCCTTACAGAATATGTGTTTTTGTTTTATTTTTGTTTTGTTTTATGGGCCTCTGATTCAGGCTCATGACTGCAGACAAAAAATACAATATGTGCCTGAAAAAAGAAAAAGACAAAAGAATTTTATAACATTGAAAACCTGAATAGCCTTTAATTCTTCAGTACATTTTATGTAAAACAGGTTGGGTTTTTGTTTTGTTTTGGGGTTTTTTTGCCATGTGCATTTGTTCACATTTGTAAATGACTTAATGGAATTCTCACTTTATGTTTATTTGTGTAATGTGTATAAAATGGGTTTGTGACTTAAGCATATTCATATATGGTCAGTGGTTACTTTAATATTGTACTGCTGCTGGTAACTTTTGATGTAGAACTTGCCTTTTGATGATAAAGTACCTCTAGGTTAGACAGTGAGGGAAGGCTCTTGGAAAAAACTGAATGTTCTCCAACGTTTTCTTAACATATTTGCAGAAGCTTTCAAAAGGAGTTTCAGTCAAACCTCTTGGCAGTACAGTATTCTTGTATTTGTTATTGTCTGTGTGTAGGTACTGGTACCTTTTTTTTTTGTTTAAAATGTTTTAAGTGTTGGCTTTAAAGTGAATTTATCTTTAGTATGATAGTAATATGAAAATTATAGGTTTTGTGTGCAGAGAATTTTTTTATAAAGTGCTTTGTAAAAAAAAAAAATGTATTCTAGCTTTCGCGGTACATATGTGTGATAACTTTAATATCCATGACAGTTAAGTGCAATTATTTCATCACTCTAAAAATGCTATTTTTGTGTCGGTTACTGCAGGTGTTTTCATGTCTTTGCAAAGTGACACATTTTGATGCCTTCTTGATAAAGTGGTAGAATTTTTGTAGCTTTCTAGAAACTTTGTATTCATACAGTATCAATTGAAAATAAAGAAAATGAAAGTGTTTTGTGCATTTGTCGTAATCTCTTCCATCAATCTCTTCTTAATGTTGGGTGTAGCTTTCAAAACCCTATTCCAAAATAGCACAAGGCCAGGCTTGCAGCAACGCCTGTGTGCCTTCCTAAAGGTGCAAGGGAGATCCAGCAGGATTTACAGAAGCCTGGAGGGGCAGCACTCGAGGCTGGCACGGCTGGAAGCCGTGTTCAGTGAAGAATCCATCATCCTAGTTCTTGCCTGTGTGTCTTCCTGAAGAAACGGTGGTGGATTTTCTTGAAACACTTTTAAACCACACCATTATGATGGGAAAAGCCACCCACCTCTCTTAATTCCAGAAGCAGGAATGAGCTGTTCAAAATATTACAGAATAAATGGTATACATACATCATTAACTGAGCAACTAGTACTGACTGAGGAGCGCAGGAGTTATCTGAGGTTGTTTCTTCCAGGACACGAAAAAGCAAGCACTGAGGGAACTGAGGTCCTAAAAATGTGCCATGTTTTCAAGAGACTCATTTCTTGTTTTTTTTAAACCACCTCAGCTGACAGCTGTACCTCCTATGAGAGGATGAAACAGGATCAATTTGCCTCCTGCATTCACAAGGTGAAACCACCTAGCTAAGGGGGAAAAAAAAAAAAGAATAAGCAGGATATCCTGGATCAAATGAAATCAATGGGGAAAAGACCCAGACTTGGTAATGGAAAAAAAAGTACATCTGGCTCATCTTCTGCTTCCATGGGGGAGCAGTGGCTTTTGAATAAACCACATGGCCCTCCCACACTCCCCAATTCTCCTTGGGGTGGCAGATGTTCCACTGATATTTTTAAAATGCCAGCAGAGCACCCCCACCCGTGCGCAAGATGAAGGGGCTGAGAACAAGGCACAGATATGGTCTGTTTTGACCCTGTTTTCTCTTCTTTGTTCCCATTAAGTTTATGGCTTCAGCCCTTTGAAGTGTGTTAGCTGTTTCAGAAGTCAACCTGCTTCTTAATTAAGGTTCTGCTTCTTAATTAATTTAGGTCAGACCCATAAATCTTCCACCTTTGGGAAAATGTGCAGCGTTTTGGGCTGGGAGTCCCCGTGCGGTGTCACCACGAGTTTGTGGAGGAGCTGGTTTCAGTGGGAACCAAGCCAGACCTGTCACTCCAAGCCATTTTGTGGAGCACAGAATCCACAAGTGTTCCACTTTTCTGTGGATTTTAATTCTTTTTTTTTAGGATACAGTCTACGAATCCAGGAGATGTTTCACGCTCACAAACCCTCGAGTAAAAGGAGGCCTCAGAGCTCAGCAATGTGTTAGCAGATGTCTGCAGTCCCCACACACAGCTCTGGCTGTTCATTCCAACCCTGACCTTTTGCAGCCTCACTATTGTTGTGTGGGGCCCCTGGAGCAGGAACAGCTGAACAATCTGTTACCCCAAACAGAGGCAGCTTCGAGATGCTCATAAATAATTACCTGCCTTGTAGGGAGGTGTGATGCTTAACTGGTCAGTGGCTGTGAATTGTTCTAGGATTGCTGATGTTCCCTCAGAGCTGGAGCTGTGCTGGGGACACCAGAAGGTGGTAAGGGCAGGAGGGAGTGGGGAGAAGAACTGTACCAGGAATGAACTGAAAAGGAAACTGTACAAACCCAGAGTGCAAAGTGACTGTGAGAAAATGAATAGCAGGGTGTTGCTTTTCAAAGAAAATGCAAAGCTGAAGACAGGACAGAATAGGAAAAATGGAGGAAAAGGGTCATTTCAAGAGCACCACCATCAAAACACTGTCCATCAGAAGAAGGCAGGAGAATCAGAGTAAAACAAAAGCTACAACAAAACAGACCCATTTACTTAGGTAAATATGATTTGCTGCTTTTTTGGTTTGGGAGGTTTTTTCCCTCCTGTATTATTTTTTTGTTAGCCTTTTCTAGGGACATACCCTCTTTAAGCTTAAGGCAAAGGGCTGCTGGAGACTCCATTCTTGTGTGCTTCACTGGGGAGCCTCAATAAAGCCCAGAAAAGCCCAGCACGGCACCCTGTGTCCTCCCTGACAGATGAAGAGCTGTCAGCTCATTTGGGGAGAGAGAGAAAGAGCAAAATGAGCAGTGGCCAGAAGAGTATCTGAAACAACCAGGTGAGCAAAGACACTTGAGTGCAAGTGACTGCTCCCAGTTTAGCCATCACTGGGGACTTCTCATGCCACCTTCTTTCCACAGATGTGTGACTTTGGGTGCTTGCAGAGTCCATTATAGTTTAGGTTGATGAATTTCAAAAATTCAAAAACTGATTTCCAAGCCCCTCAGTTCCTAGAGCTAAGAGCATAAGTGTGTAACCTTGATGTTACCAAACAGGAGCAGAAAGCCAAAAAACAAATTGCTTTTTCATAAATCTTCTTTTAAACCTCTTTAAATCAGTTTCAAAAGATGTCCACACACAGAGTTTTGGGGCCCTTGGCATCGTAGCTCTCTCCCAGCTCTGTTCAAGGCAGTGTCCCACAATGGATGGTGGTTGGGGCCATCAGAGAAAAATGTTCAGGAGCTGTGATCAATATGCTGAAGTCTCCTCTCATTCCTCTTACTTGTGCAGGCCAATGGGAGGATTAGTCCTTGCCTTGCAGTGCACCTTAGTGCTCTGCCTTCTGGACCTGCAGCAGACAGGGCATGGCAGCAGCTTCCAAACTTACCCTCTGTTGGAACACAGCACTGAGCTGTATGAGCAGCTGACTTTGCCAGGGGCTTGACAAACTACAGATTTCTTTTCCTGCCCTAAGCAGGTACGTTTATTAGCCATATTTAAAGGTACTTCTCCATTTTTTTTCTGTTGGCAGAGACCAAAGAATAAGGGGTTTTTTTCAAGACTTCTGAAAATTCCTTTCAGTTTAAATCACATGTTCTCTACAGTGTTATCAGAGATTTGTTTTCTTTTCCAAGATACTTGTCTTTTCTTACCCTTTCGCCTGTGATGTTGAATTCTTAGTGAGCAAATGTTCCTACTTGGCAAAATGGACAAGAACAGCTTCCAGGTTATTACCACTTCCTTTTGGACATATATTTGTGTTATTTAGAGCAGATGAAGGGGGGAATGGGCTCTTCTTATTCTTTGACCCTTCCATTAAGTTTAACATGAACTCACGTTAAAAACTCAGGCAGTGAAGTACTAGATTCAACCACACTGCACACACATCACAGCGTGCCACAGCACAGAGAACCTGATGGCTTCTTTGTGAAATACCTGTATTGGTTCTACTATGATAATAAGATACTTTTGATCAATATCAAAAAGGTTTAAGCTAAGCTTTATCGCCAGAACACCACGGTGGGTGGAAACTCGATGGTGCAGTTCATCTCCAGTGGTAACAAGACAGAACACCAGTCTCAGCAGGGTTCACACTGCCTATCTCTGCAGTGATCTCCTGCTGGAGGGAGGAGCTGGTGACTAATAACCAGGATCTGCAGCAGGACTCGCCAGGGACGGGCTCTGGGTAAGCGTGAAGAAATGGGAGATGCGGGGCAGGAACGAGCAAACTCCAAACTTCCTTCAAACTCCTGTTTTCCTGGCCTGCTTCCCCACATTTCCCAGATGACAAAGGACACGGAGTCCTGTGAGCAGTGATTACACAAAAGGGATGTCTTGAGACCTTAGATAGCCCTCCCATCATTTTTGCAGAATCCTTCTCTGCAAGTGGGCCCTTCTCTGAAAGGCTGTTCCTTGATCGCCAGGCTCCACAATTCCTCTTCACTGCGGTGCATGCAGGGCACTCAGACAGAGCCATGGCATCAGCTTAGCCTTTTTTTCCTCCCATGCAAATAAAACATCTTCCCATTAAGAACATCAATGCTGGAAGTGGTCCAAAGGTAACAGGAACTCTAAGAGAGCAAGGCTAAGGGTTCAAGAGCCACTGAGAGGACCCACATAGGTGGTCAGGAAGGCTCCCCTCACCTCTCCATGTGTCCTGCTCCAGGTCAGTGAGGTTTATCAGCTGGGGAGGAGGTGGGAGGAGAACGCTCTATCTCTGCAACCTCTAGCACCCAGGGAATAAGTACAAGAAAATGGAGGAAATTAACTTGAAGGTAATGCAATAGTAATGGAAAGTAAGAGTTACCCATGATCTGAAGATGAAGCTGATGAAGAAGGAGATAGGGTAAAGGCTGTTCCAGAGAACTGCAGGGGAGAAGGATTTTCCACCACTTCTGGTCAGATGCATAAAAAGGCAGTGCCAAAGTCAGAGTTGGTCAGCTGGAGGCAGCTGGAAATGTATCTGAGAAAGAGGAATGAACCCAGAGGGCCTGCCTGAGGAGAGTACAGTGTGCTCATTATTATGAATTAATAATATGCATATGGCAAATAAGCTGGTAGGGAACCACTGAGTGGTGGAAGAGGAGAAGAACATCAGATAAGAACTGAAACACTGAGAGAACAGATGCAGAGCTCTCTGTGTTTGAATAGATGGATCATTGCAGGTGACCACTGCCAACGTCAGAAGTTTCTGCACAAATTAGGCTTTCTTGAGTATGTCTCTGCATGGGAAAGCTGTGGATGCAGCAGCAGACAGATTTACAGATAAGGAAGATCTCGGAGGGAGTGAAGAATTCAAGATCGGGGCTGCCCAAAGGTTTCTTGTGAAGGGAGGTGGATGGGAGTTTGAGGGGAGCAAGGAAATGAAAGCCATGCAGATATCTCTGCCCAGCTGGGACTTGTGAAGTGTCTGTCAGCCCCAGTATCCAGCCCCTCCTGACTGGGAGAGTGTGTGCTGGCTGCTCCTGTGTGCAGAACAGGGGAGCAGGGGCTGGTGAGGCTGACAGCTCTCCAGACACACACCCAGGGCTGAGGAAACCAGGCATCACCTGGAGCTTGTGCTCAGCCGCCCATTGGCAGGACAGATGAGTATTTCTGCATAAGAGGTGGTCACGATTGCAGAGGGGATCCCTGGGGTTTTGTCACCCTCGGAGTGCCCAAATAACAGGCATGCAACCAAGCAGTGGGGGGTGGGGGTGCCCTGTTTCTTTAACAAATAGGAATAGAGGGATTCTGTATAATATTTAAGCTTTTTTGTTCAAGGGTGAAACATGAAGATGCTGTTCAGCCATTAGAAAAGTACCCAAGGAGAAGCTGGAACTCTGGACTCAGAGCACGTGCTGCTCTGGTCTGCTGAAAACTAGGAAACAACCCTGGTGCTGAGAAAGTGCACAGCTCCACACAACGGAAAATATAGGAAATGTGTAGGAAAATACAGTATAGGAAACACTAGGCATAGAGAGGCCTTGGCAAGAGCCAAAGGAGTAGAAACTTCTTTGCCAGCAAGTGAATGAAAAAGCTTGAAAGTCAGACCAACAAACAAGCCAAAATGTCTTTAAAAGAAACATCCATTTTTCCATCCTTCCATTTCAAGATTGTATCAATCCCTGTAACAACTGGATTTATCTCTCCATGTGATAACCAAGTCAAGGTTTGTGCTTATATGAAGTACCAGTTTGTGATCCGAACATCTAACTGTCTTGGGTTATGTAACCAAAAAAAAAAAGTGTGTATTCTATTTCATCTGTAGAAAGCAGTTGGGGGATGGTTTCTTTTTCCTTTACCTCTTGTAACTCCAGGGGAGAGGGGGCAGATGCCTTCTGACAATAGGCCAGCTGTTCAAACCAGGTGGGGCAGTGTTTCTGATCTCTTTCATCAACTTTGTCCACCCTCCAGGGATATCTTCTGTTAATGGTCCATTAAGGCTCACCAGTGACATTCCATCATCCTTTGGGAGGTTCTCCATCCAGTGGGGAGGAGCCAACCATTCCCTACCCAGATAAAAATGGGGACACAGGGACCCCAGATATCCCCTTTTCCACTGGATTCACAGAGGGAGACTGGACTCATTTCACCACCACTGAACCTGTCAAAAGGATCATCTCTACTCCAACAGAACCACATCTGTCACTCCAGGAGGATTTATTTGGACTGCTTCCAACACCCTGGCCAACAGGGGGTCAGGTCGTATTCCTGACTCTGTCAGGGTTTTCTAGGACTTTTGTTTGTTTGCTTGCTTGGGGTTTTTTGGGGGGTTTTCGGGGGTTTTTTTGTTTTGTTTTGTTTTGGTTTTTTTTTTGTATTACTGCATTTGCATTTTTAATATTCCTAGTAAAGAACTGTTATTCCTATTCCCATATTTTTGCCTGAAAGCTCCTAATTGCGAAATTGTAATAATTTGGAGGGAGGGATTTTTACATTCTCCATTCCAAGGCAGACTCCAGTTTTCCCTGACAGATCCCTGTCTTTCCAAACAAGACACTGACAATAGTCAGAAACAAAAGTCCCTCAGCCAGGAGCCCAGGAGGCCCCACATTTTCTCCTCAGCCCTTCCCCTGAAGAGGCCCAGATATTTGGGGATGCCCCAGGACAGGATGTGGCCCCAGAGAGCCTGAGGGATGCTGGTGTGTGCTGCTGCACAGCAGTGTTGGGTGGAGCACGGTGGCAGTGAGGATCCTCAGGCCCTGCTGTGCTCGTTTCGTGGCTGCAGAATGGCTCAATCCATTTACCTGCAAGCACCAGGTATAACCAGGTTAGATAAGAGCATTACCAGTGTGTGCAACCTTTGGACTTTGGCTTGAGGCTTCTGCTTTCCCTTCTGGAGGGAACAGGTCGTATTTCACTGTCTGCTTTATTTCTTTCTCCTTTATTGCAGCTGTGCTCAGTACCCCACGCAGATTGATTTTCCTGGAGGCACAAACAAGCAGATAGAATCCAGAGGAGGTTTAAATGAAGGGAATCATTGTAAATGGTCTTTGAATTAATAAATATATATAAAGATAAAGAAGAAGCATAGATATATATATAGGACTCTATAGAGATATATAGAGAGAATGTACAAACAAATCACGACCCATGTGTTCTGTGTGCCCTCAATGCCAGGATATCCTGGAAAGCAATTGGCTTTACTGGACACACTTGTGATCCCAGCTGGGATACAGGAAATGTGCCACAACATCAAGTCATTGAAGGATGGATCCCAGGATAATAAAGCAAGCCCAATAGGAAGAGTTTACCCTAAAAAGGATACCTAAAAGGCACAGTCTACCTTCTCAGCTAACTAAATTCAGGCTGACAGAATATGCACTTCCACTGTAGCCACTACTAATTAGCAGAAGAGAAAAGAACTACCAATTTAGAGATGCTTGTGACCTGTAGGCAAAGACAGTCACAATTTTTAAGAGATTCTTAAGTAATTTCTCACCTTTCTTCCCCCCTCCCATTTTCCTGCCAGCCATAGACCCTCCTTTGATCTGCTGTAAACCTGGAAAGTTGTCTCCCTCCTCCTCCTCCTCCTCTCTGGATCTGTGTTCAGAAAGCAGCATTCATCATGAATAGCTATGCACAGCAACTCCTTCTGATTCTCCTTTGAGATGGACTTATTCCTTCCTGCCTAATTAAGAGAATATCAAGTAAGACTCTCAACAAAAGGGATTTGGTAAGATTTTTCGTAAGATTTTTTTGACTTCTCAGTCTTCTCTGGTGTGCAGTCTGAATACATAAAGCAGAAATTCTTCTATCAACATAAATTAGGCCCCAAGATTGGAATGATTTGATTCACCTGAACAAAAAATACAAAAATGTCTGTTTGTGCTCTCCTTTCTTGCTGTCATCTGGCTCAGAAACACAGTTTGGTACTTGGGAACAGCTTGTATCTGCTACCCCAGTCTACATGTACTTTTAGGAGGCTATCAATATAAGTAAATGCAATACATTGTCTTTCCCATTCTCTTGCAAAGCTCTCCTCTGCATCATCAGCATCCTCCCTTTCAGCCACTCTCAGTTGCTAAATGAATTAAACATTCAGCTCTGCTAAAAAGAGGGAAAACTGTACCAGTTACCATAACATCTTGACTTCTGCTAATTCTATTTCAGGTCAGTTGCTTATTTCTCTGTATTTCTGCACTGCCAATACAGTAAGCCATGTACTCTCCTGGCTTTGATCCAAATTCTCTGTCACCTGGCCCGTGTGATGCCCTGTGCACATAATATGAGAGGCTCTGCCTCTCCTGGAGACCTCCATGAATAAAAAGAAATTTAAAGTGCCAGTTTACCTCCAGCTTTACTCCCAGCTGCTGGTGAAGGTAGGTCATTGGAGGAGACTGCCCTCAGTTTGACTCAGACTGACCTTGTACCCCTCCAAGGCCAAATGCCACAGACACTGGCCCTGCAAGGGATGCTCCGTGGCTTTGCCACCCTGGGAATGCAGCTGTAGTGGGGATGGTTTAAAAGCTGAACCAGGCACCTCAATTGAATTACAGCGTTTGAGGGAAAGTAGCACTACTAAGCATATAGAAACCATCTGACTCTCCACAGAAAAGTTATTACTCAAAAGGTTTTTGTGCTTGCTGAACAATCTGATCTCTGCTTAGTGCAAAAGGGTTTTCCTTTCTCTTTGAACTGAATTTCAATGTGTCCTTGCATGAAGAGCATAATGAATTACATGCCTACAGCAAGGGCTGTTTGAAGCATTGTCCTTTATTCCTAGAGCCATTTCCAGGGAAGGTTGAAACTGCAGTGTAGAGCACCTCTGGTTTTATCACAGATCCCCTCTGCTGCGCCACTTCGTGCTCAGGGTATGGCACTTGGGTGGACAGGATTTAGCACAAACACAGCCCGGTGGGTGTCCCCTCTCTCAGCCAGGCAGGTGGGAGCTGTGCCTCACTGGAAGACAGGCATGACAGAGCCTGTCACCTGAAGGCACAGCACAGTGTTCTAGGACAACTGTGAGGCACAAATCCAAGGATCTATTCCTTCACCTCCCGAAAGTGTGCCAAGATAAACACCAAAGGGACAGATCCCCCTGTTGGTGTCAATGCTGCAGAAATACACCTGTCCAAGTTAAACCACAGGAGCTTGAAAACAATCACACCTTCAGGGGAGTGGAGCATTTGAAAGTGATTGTCAGGTATGCATTTTCAGTGCCTGGGGACTCACCCTGGGCTTACCTTGTGCAGCCCGAAGATGGCTTCACAAGCAAAATATAAAGTGACATTTGGGGTCTTTTTGGGGTGCCATTCAGGAAGGGGCCCTCGTGCACACCTTCCAAATTCCTGAGGGACAGATGCAGGAAGCTGTCCAAGCCCAATGCTTCCAGGCCACTCACAACAGGGTGGCAGCAGCACGGGCAGCCTGTGCAAGGGGTCAGGCTCTCAGCAGCATCTCTCAGTCACCAGCAGGAGATCTCTCTCTGCCACTCCACCCTGAGGCCCAGGGAAGCATCACTATTTTTCCAGCTCCGCCTTTACTGAATAACTCAGCTAATAGCATCAGAAGAAGCAGTGATTTTCTGATGTTTGGCCAAGCTGTTAACATTGTCATTCTAGCACATTTTAACAAGTACAGGCAGGTCTGGGCATTAGTCATATTTCTACAAACATGGTGGTGGTTTTTTTCCTCTTTTTCTTTTCTAACTTAGCCATGTTACTGGGCTTCAAAGCCATCAGTGGAAACAGATGTGTGAATGTTATAAAATTACACTGCTACATCAGGGGTTTTTTATGGCTCTGTACAAGTTGTATGTCAAAAGACACCTCAGGCCAGAGGGACAAGTGCTTTGCCTTGAGAGAAGTTAGCATAAGCAATTACAGTCTGTGAAACGAGCACCCAGTCTTACCTAGAGTAAAAAAAAAATAAAGACAGAATAAAATAAATACTAAAATGCAACTCTCTTCACTGACTTAATTTCAGCTCCGTGTATACACACACTGTTCTACAGTCTCCAAATGGATGCCAGGGCGGTTGGTGGTACACCTGAAGGCACAGAACTTCAATACTTTGTCATACCCTCACTGCTCAACAGGTGGCCCTGACCATTAACTGTTTCCTAAAGAAGGCCTCTGTGGGATATGACTCCTTCATGTGCAGGTTTTTATTTTCCTGGGGCTCCTCTGAACAGGAGCTCAGCCTGCAATCCCCAGCAAGGCTGTGCCACTCAAAGGTTTGTTGGAGAGAAGTTCTGAGTGCAGACACTTTTTATGCCTCCTAGGCTTGAACTGAAGGGTTTCTGAAGGAAGTCTTGCAGCGAGCCCTATTTTGGGGCAAAATATTGCCCAATATTTCATCTACTTCACCTCACCTACATCAGCTGCTTGCTGGGATGTGCTTCAGGTAACTTAAGGAATTTTTTTTCCCGTCGTGGGGGTCTGAGTGACTCGCAGCCTGGGCTGCGCTGGTGATGCAAGAAGCGAACACAAGCACGAAGCAAACGCAAAGAGAATTCCCCGAGGCAGTGGCAGGATTGGCTCTGGGCGCGGTTCGTGCGCCCGGAGCGCGGTCCCGGCCGAGCACCGCAGCCCCCCGCGTCCCGCCTGCTCCTTCCCGGGCTGCGGAGACGGCGACAGCCGGGCTCCAGAGCGGGCTCCCAGAGCGACAGATTGCAGAGCATCTCCTTCCAGGCCGGGCCCGCGCCGCTCCTGTGCCCAAACTCGGAGGCGCGGCGAGCGCGGCTGCTAGGCGGGCGGGCGCCTTGCGGAGCGCCGGCCCCGGCCCCTTTGTGTGGGACAGCGCCAGTGGCTGCGCCCTCCAAACATATGCAGAGCAGGGTGACATATGGCAATTGGTGACTTCCCGGTGCAGATGCCGAGGGGCTTTGTTCGGGAGCAGAGCGCGGCGCGGGTGCCAGCAGCGCTCCCCCAGTGCTGCGGGATGCGCCGGGCGCGTTTTGTGCTCCCGAAGCTCTGCCCGAGAGCCAGAGCCCAGGGCACGCTGAAAAATGGGTTTCATTTAGCTACGAGACCGAGGTGGAGCTCAACTCCTTTGCATTCGGGTTTCTATTCACATATATCTATATCTATATCTATATCATTTATATCTGTATCTATATCCACATATCCATATATATATATATATATAGTACCACAGCCTGAAACAAACTTCTTCTAAAACTCCTTGCTTTTCCATTACAAGCTTTGTTTTCAATAGTTGCTCACGATTAATGATATAAACAGAAAACTAGATAGTGATAAATAGTGATATGTATTGTTTTTTTCAAGACTCTTAAGCAAAAGTTTAAGCTGAGGTGAAAAAGGGCAAAACAAAATGGTGATTTCCTGGCCGTGGGACTGAGACAAAAGGGAAAAGAGGTTCTATCAGCCTGCTTGTGCTGCAAAGACATGAGGGGAGGTTTTGAAATCTCAGCATGGGGCACAGCTGTGCTCACCTGTGCAGAGCCATGAGACAAGCACACACTGGGAACTGCAGCACCATGCTGGGGCTGGGACACAGAGATCTGCTCTTATCTCTGCCACTGACCACCTGTGCAACCAGAGAAATCCCTTCAGCCCAATACGCCTCGGAAACTCCTTCCTGTGCACTGTTTGCAAAGGCCTGCTGCCTGTGGGGCAGACCACGGCCTTTTTACAACACTGAATCCTTTCACGTGGAGCACAGGAACAGCATCCTCCAAGCTGAGGACAAAATATTTGCGTCTTACTCCCTATTGCTGGCACTATCAGCCTTTGCTCACTTGTCATTTTATGTGTTTCCATGGTGAAGAGGAATCCAAGCCCATGCAGATTTAGAACGCTTTGCATACAGACACACGGTCAGGAGCCAAGCAACCAAAGCCAGAGGAAAACTGAGTGCTGCCTCGTGCCATGGGCTGGGAGCTGATACAGACTCCTGCCCTCCACAGCTTTCTGCTTGAGCAGAGCCCAGGATGCAGAACTGGGACAGGGAGCTGGCAGCCACCACCACCACCACCCCTAGGAGAGCAGCTTGAGAGATGCCCAGCTGAGAGCAGTTTTCTCTATTTTCTGCTCCTTTTGCTTTTTAAGAGCTAGTGAAGAAAACACATTGCTCTGAACTGAGGCTGTGGAGTAGCCAGGCTCTAAGTCAAGGGACACATAGCAAGTTGCTACCACCATGTTGTAGAAGGAAGAAGCAAAGAAACTGTGAGCCTGTCCCGAGGGCTGAGCTCTGCTGACTCTGGGATCCCCAAACTAATTTGCCACTGTGGCCCTCGGTGGGTCTCCAAGTTACTGCATTTGCCCACAGAAGTTGGAGCACATGCAGTAGTTCTGGTTAGCTCTGACTGCATCATATGTGCTGGGCAAGCTTCAGCCATCTGTGCAGCAACTGTCCAACCCAGCCAAGGCTGCTCCAGACCCTCTGGACCTGCACCGTGTGCTGGTGCTCACATTTGCAGGGCTCAGCCAATACCTCTGCCTGACTGGCTCATCACTCAAAACTGTTTCACCCCCTTCCTTTGTAGCAAAATCCCAGACAAACAGCCTCACTCCTCGAACTCGGCCTGGAAAATGGTTGTGTGGAGAACACGACAAAGTATATTTGGGGAAAACTAGATTTTCAGTAGTCATGTCTCTGGCATTGAGAACAACCTGACAGGGAAAGGGTGTACGGAGGATGAGCTTTACCTGGAGACTGGCTCCCTCTGCAGCCGGATCATCATCATCCCAAACGTGGAGTGTCTTTTCAGACATTTGTTTCATGCTACTCAGAGCTGGAAAACCTTCTGGGAATGAATGGGCTAAGCATGGGAAATCTGTGATCCCCGTCAGGTTATTAGCTCGTGTTATGCTTTACAGGGATGATGGATAAAGTACTCCAGTGAAAAAGCAGAAGGACTTTCAAGTTAAAATCACTTCACTGGCAAAAAATGTCAGTGAAAAATCAAAAAATCAAAATCTCCGGACCAGGTGGTAAAAAAAGCGGCAATTTCCAAGTTTCCTGGAATAACAGAGAGCAGAGCATGGATCTCACAAACGGACCATGCAAACCCTCTGCAGCGCTTCCCAGTTGTTCAAAACCTTCCTGCTGGGCCCTTCTCCAGAGCAGGGATGGCAGAACAGAGCATGGCTGAGCGCATCTCCCACATCTCCCAGAGCTCCTCCAACTCTTGCATCTCCAGGATCTCCTGCATCTCCTCATCTCTCACATCTCCTACATCTCCTCAGCTCCATGGCCCTGCAGTGACACCGCGCAGGGACAGTCCCCACACGCCCACACTGCCTGTGACCAACAAGGTCCCTGGGGCAGCCGCCACTGCTGGAAGTGTGGAAGTTGCCACCAGACACGTCTGTAACAGGCGTGTTCTCGCTGGCATCAAGGGAGAGCATGAGGCAGGAGTTAAGCCAGGGAAATGCCACAGGTTATATGATACGGGAGATCAGATTAGATTAGCACTGAAGATGCTACAGGGCTTAAAGCTGGGAATCAGCTGGGAGGACAACAGCTCCTGCAGCTCCCCTCACAAGAATGAAACCCTCCCCGTGTGGCCCACAGACCTGTTTTGGGGAGCTCACTCTCTTTATTACAGAGTTAAAAAAATTCCCCCCGTGAGTGGCAGTGCTTCCTCCACCGGGTGAGCAGGCAGGACACCTCTCCCTGTGTCCTTTCTGCCCCCAAAGCCGTCACATCCAATGGCCTCATTTGTGCTGAGCAGAAGCTGCAGCCGCCATGGGATGGGGCCAGTGCAAACCATTTGCCACGGCAGCGAGCCCAGAGCACCAGGGAGGAACACTGTACTGCTAAATCTGTGCTGCACCAGTGCACAGTGGAGCTCAGAGCTGCAGGCACTGCTGAGGAGGGCTCTGCCCTCTCCATGGTTTCACTGGAAGCAGATGAGTGAGGTATTGTCAACTTCATCCTGCCAGAAACCATCTCACGCACCCCAAAAAACATGTGGTAGATTTTTTCAAAGCAAAAAAAAATCAAGGAAAACTCTGCTGTTACCTTTTGGTGCTTCCAAACCACTGTACCCCAGAATGGAAACCATCCCATTTTACATTCATAACCATATGACCTCTACACAGCCCACACAATGTCCCTGAGGTCTGGCTCTTAGGCCAGTGCTAAACATTGAGCCATATCATAAAGCTGTGGGAATTGTCAGCACTGAATAGAGTGCACATTTATGGAGACAAATAATCCCATGCAGGCAGGCACAAATAACCCCCTTTCTTTGCTGGGCAGCAGCCAGTTCATTGGCAAGTGCCTCTTCCAAGCTCTAGACTCAGTGTTGAGAGCCCAAAAAACCATCAGCCCAGAGCAACAGTCAGAGTGTCAGTGCAAGCAGGACAGCTAGAGCACTTAAAAGGAGATGCCGCATTTACTTGGCTGGGTGAAGAGGTCAGGGCTCATCTATTCATGAAATAAAGTGCATGTTTTTCTCTGTTTACTCTCATCAGGTTTTGTGTGTGGATATTTCAACAGCCACTCATGGCAGCTGGATGGATGGATGGATGGATAGTTATTATGCATAGAAAACTTCAGCTAGCTAAGAGTCAGAAGAAATGGTTCTGAATGTTCAGAACACTGCCCACAAAGTGAAAAGGCTGCATTGTGTCCCCACAAAAGGAAAAAAAAAACCTGCCTGGCAGCATAAATTGCTCATTCGCTGTAGTAAAACAAAAATCCAAACTGGTATGATACAAAGCCTAGTTCTGAACACATCATCTCTTTGTCAGCTATCAATATTGTAAATTTGCTTTAGCCTTCACTCCTCTCATCTGTGTTTCATCTGTAGACACACTTATTAAAGCCAGGTGAGCAAAGCCAGGCCCTTCCAGTGCCTCCCACTGGAGTAAAAGCTCATTAGCAACACTGTGACAACAGCAGTTTGCACAGCCCACCTTCTCCAGGTACAGAGCAAGGCTGGAGAAGGCTAAAGAAGAAGCTGAATTTTGACACCAAGATGCAGATTGCACACCCAAAGTATCCTGTCTGAGCTCAGCACTGGAAACTGCAAATGGACAGTGAGGGGATTCCAATATAGGCTCCCTCTGTTGCCAGGACATCCCATTCTCCTACAGTCCACCTTCAAAGGATAGCTGGAAGGAGGTCTGGCCATCTGGAGAATTTGTTCATAATGTTCTGTGACATTAGAAACCAAAGCAAACAGCTTGGCAAAATACAAACCTGCTATCACGCTAATTCCCACTTGTTTTGCTTTTGTGGAGCTGCGTGTGAGCTTCCAAAAATCGTTGGGATAAAGCAGCAGGTTTAGCTCTTCCAGCCAGGCCATCCCTAGCTACAGGTGGCCAGCTGGGAATCCTCAGCCACCTGGCTCAGGGTTTGCTTTGCTCTGGGGACAATCCCATCTGCTGGCTTTGGTGGCAGCCTCCTCCTGCCACGGTGGCCTGGTTCCCAGCACACAGAACACACACCTGGGCTGGCAGCACTTTTGTCACCCTCCAGACAGCTCCACCAAACAACACAGAACAGGAGATTTTTGCTGCACAAACCTAAGTGCATTGTGGTCCAGACTGGAAGGCAGAAGCTTAAACATGTATTTAAATTCTAGTCTTGTGAAAAATTGTTCCACTGCTTTAATGCCTTTGCAGGAGTTCTGTGGAATGATGGTTTCATCTCAGGTAAGGGTCTTGCCCCATGGATGGCAGAATTCAATCCAGCTTGTACCAAAAGAAAGCATTCTGCTCACTGAGTTGTAGATTCATGTCCTCCCCTGCTCACAGGGGAGCACAGAATTACATTTCTGTGAACAAGGATCTGAACCTGTCAATACTCTGGAGTGTATCTGTGAAAGAGAATTACACCCACAAGCTGCAGTGACCAAGGTTTTCAGGTTACTTGCTCTTTTCATTTTTTCCTTCTTCTTTATTATTCCAGTCTCATTCTTTGAAGTTTATCTATGCTCTGTTGCTTGTGAATCTTTTGAAGGGATCTTCCTGTTCTGCAAACAATTTATTTTCATGCAGAGAGAGCAGGGGACCGCCTTCAGCAGAGAATGTACACACTCTTCTACACATATCAGTAACTTGTTTACTGTCTTAATACAGAGAAAGATTCAAATAAAATCATTAGCTTCAGGCTTCAAATGTGCCTCACAGCTCTGTTGTTCTCAAGAGTGGGCTAAATCCAGACATGGACACAAACATCCAAATAATCTCACTTTTGTGTTTGAAGTTTGCTATTTTAATTTCAGGTGGTTTGATTTGAACTTTTATGTGCTTCAGAATAGAATGAACTGCTGGCTGAAAAACACTCTAAGCCAAACCAGAAGACTAAGCAATCCCCTGAATAAACTTCATGAGTGAATCCTAAATGTATTTTCAGGACCTGTTCCACTGGTTGTAGCCATGCCCTTAAGTGTACCACAAGTAAGAATGACCATGAGGATTTTTCCCTCCATAAGAATGTGCTACAGAATAGAGAAAAGATTCAGCAAGTGTGACTTCAGACTGAGACCTGAGATGCAAATTTATACTTCCAAATCAGTTTCCTGCCAGGATCTACTAAATCAAAATAGAGCTAACAGAGTGGAGCTGTGGTTAATGGAAAAGACGCTCAGCACTTGAATGAAAAATGAAAAAAAGCTTCAAAAGAAAAAGGAGGGAACAGTAGGGCACCAATCTCTTGTCTTTCCCCAGGGCTTCTTTGCATGTCCCCATTTTATTGACACTATCATCTCCTTCTGTACTCTTAAACCTCAGCTGTGGTGTGAGGCAGGTTCTGCAGCAATGCCAATCCAGTGAACTGAACTAAGCACTTCTTGCAGGATTGGCCTGGGGCCACTGATTTCAATGGGAGCTGCTGGGGGCCCAGCATGACTGACAGTTAGGCTCTTTGTGGATCAAAAATCAGAATAATTTTGTTCCATCTGGCATTTTGCATGATCCCCACTGTGCCCAATATTGCAGTCACAACACCTCGCTTTTTAAAATTTGCCACTCAGCCAAAGGCATAAAATGTAACAAGCACTTGAACAAGTGAAATAGTGGCAGCAACAAAATCCTTGCATATTACCATTGCAGTAATGGCACTTAGTAAGTAGCTGGAAACTCTTAAACAAACCTACTTTGTCAGGGAGGGAATGCCTCAACTGCTCTTTGATGTGCTTCATTCTTAACCCCCAAATCACTGGTAACTAGATGTAGATGGCTGTCAGGCTGATAAAATCTTTTCTAGGTCTTTTCTAGGTCTCACAGTAAGGATTTACTGCAGGCCAAGAAATTAATCTCTGAAAATTACCTAAAGGAAGTAGAAAATAGTAGAAGTAGTTAAGGTGGCAGAGAACAGAGCCTGAGAGATGGAAAAACCAAAGAGAGTGATAGAAAAAGCATAAGACAAAGAGAAAACAAGCTGACTTGAAGGAAGTGGAGTTTTAGACTAGAAACATCAGAATTGCTGGACTTTACAGCAGAGTACAGCCCAGTATCCTGTCTCAGAATGATTGATAGAAGAGTAAGAAAACAGAAGTTTATACGCTTCCTCCCTGACAAACTCTTTCTGTTTTAAGATACACAGGCTGACAATCTCAGAACCAGAGATAGTAACAAGTGTGTCTAACAGCTTTTGGTTGAGTTTGCTTCTGTGATGGGTCCAGTCTGAATCCAGGTAAACTTCTGGCATTGACAACACCCTCTGGCAGGAATGCTCACAAGTGTACCTACACTGCTTTTGAAAAAGTGTCTTTATTACTTCCAGGTTTGCCATGTATTTCTTGAAATATGAGAAATCCTAAATTATGTTTTTCTATTCACTTTCATCTTCCACTCCATTCATGATTTTTATACTATTTTATCTCATGCCTATTCAGTTGGTTTTTCCCTAAGGTAAAAAACTTCACATGGTCAACACAGAAAGGGGCTCTTTTACTGCTCTATCTTGTCTAGCTCTATAATCTTTCTTTGGAGGTGTAATGTCCATAACACAGCAGCAGAGGTACAGGAACCTCCATTTATTTCCTCACATTCCCCTGAATTCTTCTGAAAAGCAATTTCTTGAAACCAAATAGTAGAAGATTAAGTAAATCACCACACTTTAATGTTCCTGGAAGTGTTTTCAGAAGCACAGTGACCTCCTCCCCTTCCCACATTGTATGTGGGAGCCTAGGCTGAGTATCAGGTCCCAGAATGTACAAAAAAAAGCATGGATGTCAACCCAGAAATGGTCTTATTATGGGCTACCTTATGGCATATGAACACTGCACAATGCAGGGAGCACTGTGGAGTGCACATTGCACAAACCCTTCTCTCTCAGAGGTGTGAAGTTAAAGTTTTTATTAGCTCTGAATTACCAGGGGCAAACAACAAGCCCTACCACGGTTGCTGTGTGGCTTAACAAAGAGCAAATTGGAGGTATTTCCTAGCTGCAGGGAAAATACTGAAAATTCAAAAATAGACAAAAGTGGGAAGAGTCTGGACAAAGGAAAATGATCTCCAGATGGATGGAGGAGAGGAGAATGCCAAAAGTCTTGAAGACGTTTTATTTTAATCCCAATTCCCTAAGCATTGGATGTTGTTTATAACACAAAATTGCTTGTATTGTTTGTATGTTACTGCTTGATTTCTAAAGCGATGAAACAAGCTGTGGAAGCCACAGCAGGGTTCCCTTTTAGACATTAAATCAATGCACTACATCTGTTGAAATCCTGGAGAGCCCAAGGCAGCAGTGCCAAATTCCGGAGTCTGTCCTCAGCAGGAGCCGTGCGGTAAACGTCTGCATTTGGGTTCCAAGCTTGGCCTGCTGGCTGTCATCCTCTGAGAACTCTTTGGAGGCTCTTCAGTCAAAGGGCTGGGAGGGGGAGTTCTTCCCTCCCACCTCCAGCAACTTTTGTGATGCAGCTGAGGCTGTGAAGAGCCCTGAGCCACGAAGGGGAGGACACTGAGGGAGGCTGGACTGAGCCCCGTGGTTACCTCATGGCTTGATGAAAGAACCATCAAAGATGGTGTTCTAATGTTTTTCCAGAGAAAAGTTTTCCTGCCTTTTTCTCTGTGATGGGAGATGGGAAGATCTCTGAGCTGACCAAAATGCACTAATGCAGCAGACTTCAATGGAGTCAGGAGGCCGTGAAGAGCTCCCAACACCCACATACAGATACACCTAATGTTCAAAATCTCAAAAAAAAACCCAAAAAAACAACCAAAAAAAAAAAAAAAAACCAAAAAAAACAACCCAACAGAATCCCAAAAATGAAGAATTTACTTTATTGAGTTCTTCAAATGGCTGAGGTCTGTCTGTCCTCCCACAGTTTATGCACACAGGAATCAATCAGGCTGGGAACAGAAACATAAAACACCACAGAATCCCTGCAGAATGCTGCGTCCAGTCCCGTTTGACTCTGAGGCTGCTGCCACCACTGCCCTCTCTGACCTGTCAGCAGACACTGCAGCCTGTTCATTCCATGAGTCTGCTTAGGTGTGATTAGATCCTCAGGTTTGGGCCTCCCTCAGCACTCTGTCCCTTCTGCAAACTGTCTGGGTGAGCACACAGAAGGGTTAAGAGGACACTCCTGGTTCCTAACCCTGAGATGCTGCAGGTTTTCAGTGGGCAGCATCCTCTGACAGGCTGGAGCCTGCCTGTCTCTCTCAGTGTCTTTGTTTCCAGGAGGGAAATCATTCCTGCTTGTAGAGTGTGGGTGTTGAAAGAATCTATGTCCAGTCACTGCTGTGTCCTGGGAATTAATGGGAAAACCACGTCAGGAGGAGCCCTTGCTTCATGACTGTGGTGCAGTGCAGGTTTTTTATGAGGTGGGGGTGACAGTAGGATGGAGCAATGAGCATGACATGCACACTCCTGCACTTTGAGCCCTCACTCCAAAAGGACTGCACGGATTGTCAGACATCTCAGGTGGCATCTCATCTCTTACTCTGAAGTGAAATCCAAAATCTGACCCCAAATGTCAAGTGGGATGTATTCTTCTTTTTCCACAGCAATTGCCTGTTGATTTGGATGCTCCCTTTCCTGGGTTGCCAGGCACCCAGCAGAGTGGTCTCTGCAAACTCCCACCTGCAGGGACACAGCACAACCAGACTGCTCAGGTGCCTCTGCCTTGGGCTTTGGCTCCTCAGCACAGCTCTGCACAGCTCAAAAGCCATGAGACTGCAGAGGTGTCATACGCAGAGCTCCCAAAAACTTCACAGCCGGCCTGCCTGAGGTATTACAGAGAAGAACATGGTTTTCATAGTTAAATCTAACTTACTATTCGGTGCACAGTTGTACCACCCAGGAGTTTGACTGTTTGAGTCCAAGTGTTACAGACAGTAGATTTCATCTCAAGAAGCAGTGAAATTGAAAATCACTTGGGTTGTGATGGGTAATTAGCTAACTAGAGGATGTTACATATTTCTTCCACAATAGAAGTGTATCACGGGTTTTCTTAAGAAGGTATAAACCTGTGGAAAAGCATACCAGCATTTATGACTTTACTTTGTTACAAATGATAAATTAAAAATAGGTGGCATTTTCTAATGGAGATGCTGTAGTTAATATATATATATACTGGGCTCTGATGATCTATTTAAATCTCCTCTCTTCCCTAACCTGCCCTATGCAGGTGTCCAGGAACAGCTACCTCACAGGCATCCCTAGCTATGACATCCTGCTGTGGATGTCAGCAGATAAAGAGAGCAGAAAATCCCAACCCCAGCTCTGATGAGGTCCAATCTCAGAACAAATATATAGGAAAAATTTTTTCCTTTAGGATAATTAGGTCTTCTATGAAAAATTTAACTTTTTTTTTTTTTTAAGAAAGGAGATGTTATTTTTACACAAGTTTAATTTAGCAGTCCCCGTTTTCTACTTTAAAAGCCCCCAACAAACAAAACAGAAAAGGGGTTTTATATGAACAGCTACAGTGAAATTGTATCTGCCTTAAGGTATAACTTGAGCAGTTGGCTCCTATGGGAATTATGACCCAACCCTCAAAGAATATGTTTATTAGACTCTTCTCTGGTGACACCAAACCAAAGAAACTTAGACAGTTTTTTCACCTTTGTGCCTTGAATACCAAGAAAAGGGTGGGTGTTTTTTTTGGCAGAGCAGATTGGTAAACCTGTCATGCAAATATTTTGACTACTTAGTCACTGCAACTCCTATTCTAGTCTTGAAAGAGATCCCCATGTCTTGGTGGGAGGAGAGAAGGAGGGGGTGGAAATAGAAAAAGATTAGATCGGTTACCAGCAATAGGAATTAATAATGTTTATAAAGTGCTTTCAGATGAGAAGAAGTACATGAACCTAAATAGTATTAAATGATTGAAACTCTCCAAGTGGGGCAGGCAATGGAATAACTGCAAGGATTTTTGTTGTCTGTGTGCCTGACTATTAAGCTTGTTTTGCTTGTGTCTGACCACTTGTGAGATGGTCATGAAAAACCACCCAAAAGAGTAACCAACAAAAGCAGTGAATAAGAACTGTCAGTAAGTCTGTGGGCACAAGTGTGGGAGTCCTGCCTCATGTCCAAAGCTGTTTCAGGTCAAAGATGCTGTAAAATTCACAGGAAATAAACACTTGTGCAACAGGGAATAAAATTCTGACCTCACACTGATGTCAGCTCCTAAAAACTCCATCAGCCTTGAAGTGCATCATGTAGATCTCACAGGAATGTCACTACAGAAATTACCTTCACTGCAGTGTGAGCCACAGAGGGACAAAGCCAGGACAGCACCAGCAGTCCCCAGAGTTACTTCAGACACCTGCAAAATATCAGCAATTCCTAGAGCCAAAATTTACAAATGTGCTCTTGTGGGGAAATATTGTTGCACAAATTTCAGTTCTACTGGACAGCCAAAATTAGTGGGTGCAGAGAATTTGGCAGGGCTGTGAGCCGAGGTTTCTATTGAGGCATTTCCTGCAGCAGCTCCCTGTTGTCCTTGGTGCAAACTGCCTCAGACACAAGCAGTCAGAGGATGGAAAACTGGCAGAAGCTGTATAAACAAAGGATAAAGATCAGCAGGGAAGTGTTAGAGGAGGTGAGAGGCTGATGCAGCACAGCAGGGACTGCTAGCGCCTGTCTCAGTTAAAAAATCTAAATAAAATTAATAGAAGCACAAAGCAGGGAAAGGGCCACTTAAAGGAAGGGGCACTCCCTGGCCAGGTGGAGTACTACATCTGAATAGTTACCACAAAATTTGCTCAGTTCTGTGTTTCTGCACAAAGTATGGGACAGGAGAGATAAATTTCGTGTGACAGCAAGTTCACAGTCAGGTGTTACACACTGCCACAAAATGGATGGATTTGGAAGCAGATGAAAGTCTGTGCACAAAGGAAATTATCTACACCATAGATAATGACTGTGAGAGAAAAATTCCACTATCTGGGAGAGGTACCAGAGTATAAATCTTTAACTGCAGACAGAAAGTCACTTCTTACATCTTTGCAGGTATCAATTCCTGTCCTTTTCCATGTTAAGATCCTAAACAGAGTTTCTTAGAAAGTTGTGTTGATTTGAAGAAGGAGTAAGAAATGGCAGGAAACCTCACCTGTTCTGTAACAAAATAAAGATTTTTTTTCTAAAGCTTCTCTATTTAACAATTCCAAGAAACATCCTGTCATCAATTTGCTATACCCAGCTTTTACACAGAGATACTGTATGAGGGAGAAATCCTCAAAATTCTTTTGACTCTTATTATATAGGACTTGCTAGGGACACAAAGCTTGGAGCTACATAAAAATTATTGTCCATAAGCTAGAGGTCAGAGAGGCTAAGAAGAACAAGTAAAAGATCTGATTAGGAGAGTAAAATCATTTCCTTTAACCATCATGAGCTCTAAGAAGAACAGAATTCACTTTCAACACATAGAAAACACCTACAGATGCTGAAGGGGAAACAATAAAAATTGGCTACCTGTCAAAACATTTGACCAAATCCTTAACTTTAAATATCTAATTCACAAATTTCAAGAGCCCACTCTGATTTACAGGTGACATATTGTAAAGTCACCTTACCATCAGCTTACCATCAGAGCAGTCTGCAACTGAGCTGAGCAGAGCAAAACACAAGGAAAACCAAATGAGAAATGGATTTGCTTCCCTTCTCTACTTTCATGAATAAATTCTCTATTGCAATTGTATTTGCCACCCTTAATTTCTTTTCCTGTTTATACATTCTATTTCATTTCACTTCATTACCAGTAAAACTTATGCAAATCTCCCTGCTGTCAGTGTGTGCCTAATGGAGCTGTGGGAACCTGCAGCTGATTTGCTGAGTGTGGGTGGATCCTGGTTCTGGATCTGGCAGAGCTGGGCTCCCCTCCCAATGAGTGTCTTGACCTTCCCTTGTCACCTGCAGCCAGTTACCCACCTTTGCAAGGTCTCAGAACAAATTTATTTGGTGAAAAAGTAAGAGTTTGGATCAAAATGTGCAGACTTTTAGTTAAACCTTGTGGTAGCTCACAGCTGTTGTCTGATGCCAGAAGATAATGTGGTTCATGCTCAAGGTTTATTTTCAGTAACGTGAAGATACACTGAAGACAAAACACAACTTTCAACTTCCATAGCTTTCTCCAGGCTGGAGAAAGGGGAAAACTCTACCATAGCAGAGGGCCTCCTGAGCCACCATGAACCCCTTTGGTGTCCTGTGAGGAGACCTAGTTTGGAGCTCTCCCAGCACAAGCAGGAGCCGTTCTTGTCACTCACCCCTTCCCTTGGCCATCGGCTGATCCTCTGCCTTTCTCAGCCTTGAGAAAGAAATCAAGGAATGAGCATTCTGAAGTTTGGGCACTCTGCCGGGGAAAGCCGTTCCTGTTGCATCAGGAAACTGCTTTTCCTGCTGCTTTTGTGCAGCCTGTGAGTGCTGTAAAGGCTCAGCCTGATGCAGACCAACACCTGCGCTGGCCGGGCAGGGCGGGCAGGGCGGGCAGGGCGCACCCTTGGGTCCATCACTCGCTGTGGATGTGCTCGAGGTTTTCCCGCCGGGAGCTCCGCTCTTAAGAGCATTGCCCAATTTTTTACCCTCGGGTGGAAGCAGAGGAGGTAAAACCAGAAGGCAGCGGAGCCCGCAGTGCCCGGCAGGGGCCGACAGAGACCGCGCTGCCAGGGCCGCTCCGGCCGCGGGGTCGCGATGCTGCTGTCGCGACTGGAGGGTACTGCCAGCTTAACCTGGGCATCACTGCCAGCTTAACCAGGGCATTACTGTCAGCTTAACCAGGGCATCACTGCCAGTTTAACTAGGGCATCACTGCTAGCAGCAGGGCTGGCACCCTTTGGGGCATGCAGCACCAGGGTCACAGGGTAGGCTGGGTGGGAAAGAACATCATCCAAATCCTGTGCCCCTGCTAAGGATGCTCAGAGTCCTATCCAGCCTGGCCTTGGACATTTCCAGGGATGGAACAGCCACAGCTTTTCTGGGCAACCTGTGGCAGTGCCTGAGCACCCTCACAGTAAAGAATTTGTTCCCAAAATCCAATCTAGCCCTACAGACCTCTGAGGACAGCAGTGACTTGTGAGGAATCACGAGTGTACAGAGTTGGTGACTCTGCAGGAGCCAGGCAAGGGGCTGTAGGCAGGAGACACAAAACTCTGTCAGGAATCTGAAATCCAAGGGGCAGTGATCCAGCCATCAGCAGTATCAAAAGGACAGTGAAAGCTTTGTGAGGCACTGCTCCTGGGAAGGCAGCTCCACACATACCTGTGAGGAATGTATTCCACCAAATTAGCAAAAATCCCTCTGAACAGAGGAACCTGTTGGCTGATGGTTTTAAAAGGGGCTGGAGAACAGCAGCAAGCAGAGCTGCTGCCTCCTGCCCTGGGAGGGACACATGCCAGTGCCACCCACACTGGTGTGGTGCTGGAAGCCCACCCCATGCCTGGCTGGGACACAACTGGAAAATTAGGGGGAGTGAGGTACACTGGAATTGTCCCAGTGCAGTTTGTAATAGACCATTAAAAGCATTTCATATCCTTTGAAACACAAGCCTCGGAACAGATGTATCAATTCCACAGTGACAGGAGGACTGTGGATCCAACCACTCCCAGTGACCACACCAGGCTTTGGAGCAGGCTTGGTGAGAGGTCAATACCCTCTGGGAGCCATTCTCTCCACTTGTTCTGACACCTGAAACAGAGCAGATCCTGCCTATTTTTAACTCACACTAGGCCAATGTGAAAAAACATCCATAGGACAACAGGAGCTGCAAAGGTAGGTCGAAGAAAGAGCTAAACACTACAGAGCAGAGCAAGGTGGGGTGAAGGTGCCAGGTCAAACAGAGTGGAAGGGAAGATGGGGAAAATCCTCCCCTAGTACCAGTTAGGAAGAAGATCCTGTTACTGTGGGCCCAGATCTTAGCCCAACCAGTGCAAGCAGCTGTTCAAATTAGAAGAAGCTGTAATGATGGAAGAGACTTGCAGAAAAATTGCTTTGACACAAAGCAAAAAGTGGTAGCAGAGGTGCTGATGGAAGGTGAAATAAGGAAATCAGTTTTCCAGGAGGAAGGACTGATGAGTTACACTGCCACGTTTTGTCGCTACAAATATACTTGGACAAAACTAACTGGAAAGATCAAATAACTCATGTAAAAATAGTTAAACAACAGTGCCTACACACTGCCCAGCAGAAGATCATAGTCCAAATTCCCTAGCAGCAATATCCCTTTCTCTCCCAATTTTTTTTTTTTTNTTCCCCCCATTTTTTTTTTTTTTTTTTTTTTTTTTTTCCTGTGGACCCCTCACTTTTCTCCTACGATTATACCAAAATCAGCATCATGCTGTGCTGAGCAGACTGCTCCTTCCCCGGATGGCCATCTCTTTCACCCACAAAACTCTCCTGGACCCTGCCACGTTGCTTCTCTCAGAGCCAAACCCAGCCTCAGCCTGCCTGCTGGAGGGTGAGACAAGCCCCGAGCGGAGCACAGTGCTCAGCACAGACAGGTAAGGGCAGCAGAGGGAGTTCCTGAGAACAGAGGGACAAGGCTGAGCAGCAAACAGCTCTGTGTGCCCCACTGTTGCTCCCTGCCGCTGTATCCCTGGAGGGGATTCCACCAGCTTAAGGAAATTAAAGGGCTCTTTAAGAATCACAGGGCTCTAAGACTGACCACAAGTCTGCAGGTTTGTGCTATGCAGAATAAATGAGATCCTGCTAAGTGCTGGGGATCAGCAAAGTCTTAGCTCAGGGCTACAACTGCCTGAATATCTTCAGCATTCTCCAAGCCACTGGGAAATGGGAGCACTCACCAGCCCAAACACACCAGATCCAGTGGCAGGATCTGCTCTCGATCTGCTCAGTGGATAATGCTGCAATCATGGGCAGGATCTCTCAAGGGATTCACCCTTCAAAGCAGCAGGGATCTTCTGTCTCAAGGAGGGAAACACTGGTGAAGAGGAAATGACTGAGGAGGTTCCTGGGTTTGAGATTTGCTCCTTGCCCCCACTGTTTCCTTTGGTCCTATGGAAACAGTCACTAAATCTGCATCAGCTTCCCACTTCCTGTAGCCTGTAAATCAGCCAGAACTCCCCTTGACCTTGGTGGGAGGCTTACACGATTAAAGCCAGCAGAGGAGAGACAGCAATGAAAAATCACATACAAGAGCCTTTCTTCTCTTCTCTTTCTGATTTTTTTTTCTTCTTTTAAGACAAGAAAAGTATTTCTAGCAATGAGAAATCTTTTCTGCTCCTAAGGGCAAACTTTGAAAGAGAGGTAACTGTTACACACGTATATCCTATTATTTGTTAGCAGGTTTCACACAGGTAACTCGCTCAGATCGCTTTGAAAACATTTCCTTTAATATAGGAACACAGGAGATAGATTAAAAGCATGCAAGTCCCCTGCTGAATGCCAGAGGCTCTGGAACACTGAACTCAGCACTTTGTAAAATTATCTCCCTTCAAACAAACTTTCTACTGTACTGATTGAAAAGCAGAAAGGAGGTGGGAGCCAAATAATGCTAGAGAGAATTCAAGTCAATTTTCTGCCTACGCAGCCTGACAGGACCCTGGCCTTGGCCATGACCTTTCCAGAGCTCGGCTTACCTGGAGGCCTCCTAACCCCCATTTGGAAACCACAACTGGCCCTATTAGCAAATAAAGAAAATGAAATTTAACAGAAAGTTTAAGAATTGAGCAAATCCTGCACTCAGGTTTCATTTCAATCCTTGGATTAAAAGTTTTCCTCCAAATCCACTCTAATTAAAGATGGTGGGAGCTTTGTGGATATCCAGATATTTCTACCACACCAACCAGCTGCTCCACTTCCCAGGATTTAATTTGCTGTATTTTCAGACCCTCACCTCAGTCAAACATGCTGATCTAGGATTTCAGCTGGCAGCTTCCAGCCAAAAGGCTTCATATCTCTGCTTTGGGCTGCAGGATGAGTAAGCAGGTATTCTAATAAGAGAAGGATGAGACTGGAACCTGTCCTAGACTATGAGGATTGGAGGATTGTGCCATACAGCTCTGAGCACCTCCAGCTTTCCTTGAGGCCTGTGGCAGCAACCCAGGATCCAGTTTTCACTTATTCAGAATGTAGTTCTCCTGGGATTTTCAATAAGGTCTATTTTTCACTCCTGACACTGCTTCTATGCTACTAATGTCAGCTTTTCTGCCAAATATGTGTGGTTTCTGTCTTTTTATCCTCCTTTTCTTTTCAAAAAACCCAAACCCCGCAGTGAAGGCTTCAGTTCAGTTTTCCCTTTCATTTTTTTTAATTGATTGGTTTGCTTTGTTGGTTTTGTGTAGCACCTTCCCCAGGCCCCAGGAGGAGAGTTTTAGTGGAGCTGGATTGTGCACAGCAGGCACTGAACAGTGTGTTCTGAGACTGGACACCCAAAGCACAGAGCTCTAAAGCCATAAACAACTTGACGAGCCTGGGGTTGTGCCTCTGAGCTGAACATTGAACACTGACAAGTTCCTTAGGAAAAACAGGCCTCAAGCTGTCAAGAGTGCTAAAACTCTGAGATGGAGAAAAATCACTTAACTTTTCCTGCTCAAAGGCTAAGAAACACTGCCAAAACCAATGACTGATGCTGGTACAAGGAGGATAGAAATGAAATGGAGTAATGAAAGGCTGAAAAGAATAGAGGAC
Organism: Cisticola juncidis; assembly: GCA_013400215.1. Classification (NCBI taxonomy): domain Eukaryota; kingdom Metazoa; phylum Chordata; class Aves; order Passeriformes; family Cisticolidae; genus Cisticola; species Cisticola juncidis. The sequence goes on along the minus strand of VXBR01002967.1, from coordinate 11,312 downwards.
TTGTCATAACAATGAGGGATTTAAGTTTTGGGGTCAAGAATTTTTTAGTCTCAGTTTATGCAGTGCCTCTTAGTTAAAAACAACCAGCTGACCAAGTTTTGGAGTGAAAATTGCGTTTTCTCATGATAAATGAAATTAAGTTTCCTTGCTAAACAAAGTACGTGGGATTCAAAAGTTGCCATGAGTTACAACAAAAAACTGCAGGCAGTACATCTTCAAAAAAATGCCTGAACCAAAGCTTAAGCTGATGTAAGCCATCACATCTTTAAGAAGTTAATTGACTTTAATCTACTAAAAATCTGATTTATGATGAATATTCCTAGCAGAAGTCACAGACTCATTTGTTTTCTGCATATAAAACACACCCAAATTAACTTTATTTATTATTTGATCTACTCATTAGTGACACATAAGTCTCAAGTCCACACTGAATGTAATATATATATGGGCTATTAAATCAGCAGCCTTTGCAGATGGCACATATTAAATCATTAAAAAATTACTGCTCTTCAGTCATTAATGGCCAGGAAACACCATAAATGTGGCCTTCTGGTGCTGCTTTTCCCACTGAAGAATCAGCTTTTGACAGCTGACTTTGTAAGCACGGAGGAGAAATGCATGCAAGGCATCCAGAGCAATCTGCTGCCAGCAGAGCCCACTCCCACCTCAGAAGGCCCACGGGGCTCCCTGGGAATTGTTTGTAAAGCAAAGGCTGAGACTGGAGACTCTTCACAATAACAAGGGAACCACAATGCAGAGACCACTGCAGGAGCTGGTGATGGATGGATCATCATTCTCTCCCTATGACAAGGGAATGATGGAGACACAACCTTGCTTTTAACACCATTGTCCATCCCTAAGCTCAGCTGAAAAGACCCTTGTGCAAAAAGCCCAGCGTTGTGCAGAAAAGCAGGGACAGTGACAATTGGCCTCCTCACTTGTTGCATGTAATACCTGCATGGTTTTGTGAGGATTTGCCATTGCAGACACTCAGGCTCTCGATCTGGTCCCCATTTCTGCCAAGATCATTCACTATATTCTACAGTGTTGTGTCAATTCTTGTTCCTATCAGTGTTGCTGTCACTTTCATTAAAACAAAGCTCCAGAAAGTGTCAGAGCAGACTGATTTTCTTGACATCCCCCGAATTTCTCTTTTCTTATTTTCCTTGCACTGCATTTGATGTAATTTCCCCCTCACTTCCATTGCAATTTCATACTTACACTTTAGCTAGGGTTCACACAGTCTTATTAAGCTGAAGAAAAAGGATAAAGCAAATTATTTTTTATTATAAACAGCAACGCAACAAGTTCTAAACAATTCAGGTGTCTCTTATAATGTTCTTGTTCAGGCCTGTGCTGGGCCATCCCGAGGGAAATCCTTGGGTATTTTCTGAGATCTCACCATCTTCTTGGGGCTCTCAGGAAAGCCATGCTTCATAGAATAATACATCTTATTTTTCCTGCTGCATGCACCCAACTCCAGGGCTTTTCCCATATGACTCAGGCTCCTTTCTCATGCTGCATATTACCACTCATGTTTTTTCACCAACTTATGTTGCCCCTCATTTTATTTTCTGCCATTCAGGATGTGTTTGCTCAAGGGAAAGAAAGGCATCATAGAAATCTTCTTGCTTTCTAAGGAGACTTCTGGCCTCTGGACCTAATCCTGTTGCCACTGTTGGTGTCAGAATGGGGTCAGTGAATATACACTGTCTATATCCAGTTCATACTCTCTTTAAGTCCTTTTGAATTACGTTTTGTTGAAATAATTTTTATTTGCTTATAAATTCTATTTACTGATTCGAACTCTTCATAAAGGCTTGATTCAGGGGGAGCATGATGATCTACCACGAATACAAAAGAAAAGTGTTTAGAAATGTGTCAAAGATACAAATGTCTTGAAGAAATACAAAAGATCAGAAAAAAGGCTTTGGGAATGTTTTCTGCAGAGTTTGAAGATCAGAAATGGAGAGAATAAGAATATAATAACCGCACAGTCTCAGTTCAGTAAGGATTTCATTATAACTGAAAAGTAAATTACATCTCTTACCTATGGATTCATAGCTGGATAATTTAACCTTATTTGAATGCACCTCTGTGCTCTAAAAGCTGAAATCAACTAATGATCGTAGAAACAGAACAGGTAAAACAGATTGCCTGCTCAGTACATTTATGGGACAGACTTCAAACAGTTTTGAGGCAATACTGGCAATACTGAAAGTTCTGTTCATTCAAACACTGAGAATACATCTGTCCTCCAATCTGCCAAAACATTATTCTGCAATAATACATCCTGCTTGTACCATAACTCACTTCAGGGTGGTTTCAGAGCTTTTAGAAAGACCCCTGTGAGATTTTTCTCTGGAGAAAAGGATGGCACTAATCTAAACACAAGAGAAGTGCCCACATGATATAGAAACAGGGCTCCATTGCCGCACAAAGCTTTTGATTCTTACAGATTTCTGGGTGAGGTGTTTGTGGGGTGACAGGATGAACATACGCATTTCATAGTCACAGACAGGCACACACGTCACTGACTGTTCTCCAGCTCAAATAATATATAATTAAACCCAAACCCTGTCTTTGTACCTGCAGGAATTGCCTCACAGGATGCAGTGCACAGAGCCTGCCTGTGAGCACACGCGAGCTGGAAGTGTTTGCCAGCACCTAAGGCCAAGCCTGATCTCTTCCTTCGTGGCAGTGATGTTGAGGAACCACATGACTCAGCTGCCAGCAGAAAAGCAGATGTTTGTTCATGCCTAAGTGATGGTTCTGACCCTCAGCACTCCAGGGATAGCTCCCAGCAAAGCCTAAAGCCAAAAGTGAAGAGCTTTGTCATTGATCCCAGCAGCCAGAGAGCAGCAGCTTCTCTACAGAAAAAAACAACAGAACTTTTCACTAACCATCACCCCCATTAAGGCCAGAAAGCTCCAGTACCTTCCACAAATGTAAAAGTGACCTGAAAAAAAGAGTTCATCTGAGTATTGATATGGGAAACTCTGTATCCTCTGTGCTACTGAGAACACAGTGTTTCCTGACTCAGAAGGCAAAGTGTATTCCAAAGGATATTCACAAGTCCATGTGGGGAGAATCCACAAGAGTTTTGGAGTAGTTAAAAGTCTTCATGAGAAATCTCAAGAAGGTAATGAATGACCTTGTTCATTTATTTTGAGCTTCATGGTCAAAACTAAAGAAAGAAGCATTGAAGAAGTGAGACACTTGAACATGTTGTCAAGGGATTAGAAAATTCTTTAATGTAAAAACAAGGAAGTTTAAAAGTGCTAAATAATTAAAAATACCATATTTGCACAGAGTATTTCAAAACTGTAGAATGTTTTGGGTTGGAAAGAACATTACAGACCATCTAATTCCAACACTTCTGCCGAAAGTAGGGACACCTTCCTCTAGACCAGGTTGCTGACAACTTCATCCAGCCTGGCCATTCCTTCCAGGAATGACACAGCCACAGCTTCTCTGGGTAACCTATGCCAGTGCTGCACCAGTCTCATAGTGCAGAACCTCTTCCATACATCTAAATCAATTCTCTTTCTGTTTAAAGCCATCCCATCACTGCATGACCTTATAAAAGATCCTTCTCCAGCTCTCTTGTAGCCCTTTAACCCTGGAAGGCGCTATAAGGTCTCCCTGGAGTCTTCTCCAGGTTGAACAGCCCCAGCTCTTCTGTCTCCAGCCCTCTGAGCACCATCATCACCCTCCTCTGGGCTTGCTCCAACAGGTCCATGTCCTTATGTTGGAGACCCCAGAGCTGGATGCAGTGCTCCAGCTGGGAACAAAGCAGAGCAGAGGGGCAGGATCCCCTCTCTCCACCTGCTGGCCAGGCTGCTGGGGATGCAGCCCAGATTGTTTGGCTTTCTGGGCTGCAAGAGCACATGGCTGGCTCATGGTGAGCTGCTCATCCACCAGCATCCCCAAGTCAGGGCTGCTCTCCTCCCAGCCTATATTATTTCCTTGGGATTGCCCTGCAGTACGTGGCCTTGTGGAACTTCATGAGGTTTGCCTGAGCCCACCCCTCAAGCTGTCAAGGTCCCTTTTGGGTGAAATCCCTGACTCCACCACACAGCCAGTGTTGTGGGCAAACCTGCTGAGAGTGCACTCAGTCCCACTGTTGCCAAGGAAGATGCAAAATGATACCTGCCCCATTTCTGACCCTTGGGGAAGGCCATGAGGGTGCTGTGTGGGGCAGTCTCAGATGCTTTGCACAGGCCCAGGTAAAGGATGCCAGTCATTTTGCACTTCATGGCAAAATATGTAGAATATGCATCCCTGTTTTCTGTCAGTGGCAACTTCACTGGACTGGACTAGTCCACTGGACTTCTCAAATCTGATGGATTGTTGATTAGCAACTTCATCTGCCAGTTCCCTTGGGACATGTGCCTGCATCTCATCAGGTCCTGTGGATTTGGTCCACCTCCAAGTTCCTCAGATGGTCTTGAAACTGGTCTCCTGCAGTGGGGGGCTCTACATTATCCCAGTCCCTTTGCCTTCTGCACCTCAGGAGGTATGGCTGGTGAACATCAAGGCAGAAGGGTCATTGGATGCCTCAGCCTTCTCCACATCCTGGAGATGACCCACATTTCCTCAGTCCTGGTTGTATCACCAACAAACCTATAGAAGCTCTCTTGTTGTCCTTGATGTCCCTGGTCATCTTTAATTCTTTAATCTAATTTAATTTGGCTTTCTTAACCTCATGTTTGGGCAGTCTCTCTGCATTCCTCACAGACAACCTGTCCTTGTTTCTGCCCTCTCTAGGCTTCCTTTTGGCATTTGAGTTTGTCCAGGAGCTCCTTGTTCACCCAAGCAGGTGTTCTGGTGTTTTTGCCTGATTTTTAATTTATTGGGATGCACCAAGAGGCCAAATTCCGCTCTCCTGAAATCCAGGATTTTGAATTTGCTGCACACCCTCCTTGCTGCCTTCCAGTATTTCATGATCTGCAGCCAAGGCTCCAGTACCCAAACCAAGACAATCTGTTAGAGTAATAGTAAATCATTTTTAAATACACTTAATACTTTTTGGAAAAGGAAGGTTGTAGCCATGATTTGAATCTGATCTCTGTTTCATTTTTCCCCAAAGCTTACTGGTGCAGCTCTGCTGACTCACTTAGGATCAAAGCTTTGTTTATCTATTGTGCACATGAGAAAGAAAAAGGTTTCTGCTCTGTTCAACTAGTTCTGTTTTTCAACTCTGCATTTATCACAAGAAAAATCTGAAACAGAAGGTGTGGAAGGAGAAGGATTCTTTTCTGTCCCAAGAGAATATAACAAAGAAACAAACCCAAATTGCTGAAGATTCTGTTCAAAGATGAGAAGCTGGAAATCTGTATTCTTAGCACTGACCTCTGCCGTGCCCCCACCCTGCTGCATGACACTGGCTGAGCCTTTGAGGCAGGAATAGCCTCCTCCCATGCATTTACATCACATCTGGCACATCAAGACTGCCAGGCTGCGCTATAATATAAATATATGTCTTGACAATTTTCTTTAATGGCAGTCCATAGACATACCTGCCCTTTGAAAGTACTGCAGAGGGATTTACCCATGCAGCCCCCACTGATTTCACTGGAGATAGTTTCCTTCTGACCTACCTGTTTGAACTCTGGGTGTGTGCACATGAAAAAAGAAGAAGTTGGATGAAGCAGTCAAAGCAACATAACCCAGTATCGGCTGCCATTATGCAAACAGGCCACACCACACTCTTCCCAAATGGATCTCATAAGGATGAAGGTATCACCAGCCATGTGAGGCAAGGAATGACTCCAGATTGCCAGATATGTCACCTGTACTGGTTGTACAGGGGGTGTTCAGAAGCAGGGCAGCACCCATCAGCTGCTAGGAACTGAAGGAAATGGGTCAAGAGGTCACAGAGCCTATTGCTCAGAGAAGGTCTTCAGCAGTTCATTACACTTCTCACAAATCATCTTTAGCAAAAGTGCCAGTTTCTTCATTGTCTTCAAGAGAACATCTGAAAGTAAGAAGCACTCCCCTGTCTAAAGCTGCTCAGATACAAACTGAACAACTTTCTTCCATGTCAGTGTCTAAAACTACAAACTGTTTCGACTGGAGGCTGCATACTGCTGCTAAGACAGGGGTAGATTTTCAAGTGTTTCATTCTGTGCATGCTAACTAGGGATGATTTGGTTATTCACAGCATGATTTGGTTATTCAGCTTTATACCATCAGGAAAAACTGGGTACAAAAGAGAAAAGCAACCGTGGGAGAGTGACCTGTAAGTTCAAGTAGCCCCTTCCCTGTTCACCAACCTGGAAAAGTCAGCAACCATTGCAGAAGTTTGTAATGCTCCCAGTCAGATTCTGTCCTGGGCCTTCATCCATGTTGAGGCAAAATGTTAGAAAGCAACAAATAAAAGGGACTGAGAGCTAAACCTGGCAAAATGAGATTAACAGGAACATAGGAAGAGGAGCTGGGAAAGCAGCGTTGCTGTTCAGCACCATAACAATGAGCAGCTTCTCCAGACAGTGATGGCTCAAAAGATTACCAGTTCCAGCCTGCCTTTGCTCATCCACCTAGGCTGTATTCTTTTGAACTGTAACCTCAGGAAAAATAGGTAAATTGTCCTGAGAGTGATCTAAAAAGTAAAGGCAGCTTCTCTGTGGAAAAAAAGACAAGTACCCTGAATGCGGATTTGTACAATTTCTTGATTGAGATGCAATTGAAAGAAATTAATTCTGTGTCTCAAACAGAGCGTTCTAAGACTTCCTCTTTGTTCCTGCTATATGAATAATGAAAGCAGGAAATATATTTGTATTTATCTGGTTTAGTTTCACAGAATTAAAGATAAGGTTTTGCATTCTTTTATTTATTAAAAAATCAGGGCCGAAATTTCATGCTGATAGTTCAGCTCAAATTAAAAAAAAAGCAAAACACAACAAAACAGACACCTTGCTATCCAGTCCCATAATAGGAATGCTGTTCTTATTACAAAAGACTTGGTAATTTATTTGCACACTTCAATGAAAAGGAAAGAATAGAAAGAACTTCATGTGAAATGCTAAAATGTATCTGATTTCTCATCACTTGGCCTTGTAATTCTCCTGTAATGGATAAAAATAAACCAGTCTATACTTGGACTTGAACTTTTCAATACAGCCTAAAATATTAAGCTCATAAATCTTCTTTTGGGGCTTAGGCAGCTCTTAAGAGTATCATCAACTTTGAATTTTTGTAATTTATAAAACAAATCAAGAAAATAGAGGCCATGAAGTAAGTTCTGGGTAGCATTCTGTCAAGGAAGTTTGTGCTTCTGAAAAAGAGCATGCTGTCAGCATTGATAAGGCAGCACAGAAACAGCCTCTGCATTACAGGAGACCACAGCTACTACATTTCAAATTTTAATTATGTGATATCCTTGTTGCAGAAGTTATAGAAGACCAAGTGCATCACTGCTGTGTGGGGCAGGGAGTGAGAGAGGAGCAGCTGCGCTTCCCTCCAGTTTGATATCCAAAGACACTGTTGAGTGCTGCTGGCTTGCAGGCACCGTCGGCTGGAGGAGGTTTGCCTCCACCAGGGAGGAGATGTTTGAAGGAGCCCGGGTGCCACTGCCTCCCCTTGCTTCCCCAGAGGTAAATGCTGTCTGCTGAGCCTGCACTTTCCTTCTACCCCATCTGTAGCTGCCGAACTAATGCATTCCTCCTCATCTCCCTTTCTCATGGAATGATTAAAAGAAGGAGAGGAGGAGACCATGGAGTTCAGTGACTAATGGTGCCAGAGTGAAGGAACCTGAGTCGCTTCGTGACTCTGCCACTGCCTTGCTGTACAACCTTAGGCAGGGCACTCAATGCCTTTATGCCAGAGTATTCTCATCTTTAAAATTAGATAAGAGCACCACCTTCCTCTGCAGGATGCTTTAGGATCCTGGGAGGAAAGGCAAAAGGTTGCCTGCCTTCAGTTGCCTTTTGGGATTCAGCACGGCAGGGCCCAAATTTTGCTTCAGATATAGCACTTCGAAGTTTTGAAGCTTTGCCAGCTGAGTTTTCAGACAGACTAAACCCAAATTCCTGAGGGCTGAACTTGAGAACAGCAACGTGAATGTTGAATGCCGTCTTTTAAACCATGGATCATATACACACACATCTAACAGGAATATCCTACCAAAATCAAGTGTTTGCCTTCTTAATCTTAATTATGCTCTTACTGCTTCCAACCAAACTGCCAACATCTTCATCCTCTCTCTGTCAATGCTGCCTTGGGGGCTTCAGTGGGGAGGCAGAGCCAGCCTTCCATACACAGAGATATGGTCAAGGAAAGATGGAATGATCATCTTCCAATTCCACTGCACAAAGCCAGGCTTGGATACTGGTTAGATACAGGTAGTCAGACAAGTTGGAGCAGCCTGACCTGTGGGGAGCACAAGATGCCTCTTCACATCATAACCTGCTCTTCCTGTACTGCTCTTTGCCAGAAGAAAATAGGTGCAGACATTCTCACAGCAAACACATGTAAAACAAGATCAAAACTAATTGGGAAAGGCAAGGAACTATCAGTCAAAGGGCTGGACATTTTCTCACTCCCTCATTAATCCCTTCGCTGCACCTGATTCTTCAGAAGACAGCAAGGAATGGTCTGGTTTTCCAACTTTCTACCAGCCTGATGAAAGAAGGTTTTTTAAAAAACCTTGAACTTCCCAGAGTCAAAGCTGGATGACAGTGTCCTGTTTCACATCCCCTTCCTGTTCAACACCCTATTATTCTGGGGCAGTGTGAGCTGTCAGGGGTGTCCCAGAGTCCTGACCACCCCCTTTGTTGAGGTCATTTCATTCTCTCACAGGACTGCAACTGCTGGACCCACCTTCCTCAGACCTGGAGTGGATGATGCTTTTAGGCATTCCCAACCCACTGAGCACAAAACCTGCACACCTTGGGAATAACCTGCCATCAGCAAACACTTTACTCTGCACAAAGCACAGCGATCCAGCACTTCTGACACATCCTGAGAGCAAAACCACCTTGCCCTTGGAACTGGCAGTGCCAGGCTTTGCCGTTGGACAGGAATACACAGCTTTAACGTGAGGTGGCTGTGGTCAGGAAGCAAATCCGGCCTGTTACCATCACCCCTATCTCGTTGCCCTTATTGCAACACGCAGCGGCCAGCTCGGTTTGGAATCCTTTAACCTGCAGCAATGCAGGAAAGGGACGCTGGCAGCAGGAGCGTGATCCCTGTGACCTCCAGCTGCAGGAATGCTGGCCGCCGGTGGTCCCTCAGCCCACGTCCTCACGGGACAGGAGGCTGCACGTCACAAACCACCACGGTAATTAGCTGAATTACACAGCAGGGGCAGGCTTTCTTCCCCAGGACTGGTCCTTCCATGGAAACACAGAAGCTCGCAGAGGCGCTGCCCACACCGAGCCTCTTACTTTAGGGGAAGAGAGGGCATTAGGCTACATAATTGCTCCCTCGCTGCTTGGTGTGCCCGGCTCCGCTGTTTCTAACAGCAGAATGGCAAGAGTTAGGCTACAGTGCCATGGCTCCGTTCTGCTCCACTGGCTGGAACACAAGCCTCATCCAGGCAAAAGCCCTCTCCACACGGCACACCGATTTTATTGGCTCTAAAACTCCCTCGGAAGGTACAGATCAGCCTTCAGGTTTGAGAGAGTTTTCTTTCTTTGCCCGTCATAGCACTTTTTAAATCGCTTAGAGAAGCCTAGGTCCGTGAACCCTGTGATGCAATCAGTGAAAATCAGTGCCACAGCCCTGGGTTTTACTGCCATTTTTCACATCTTCTCATTTTAATCCGCACTCCAAGACAGATCCCGTTCCCATCAAAGTGCACGGCAAGCTCCCATTAAAATCTGGCTCAGCTAGTATTTTAATAACACTTAGACATTCCCGTCTTTTGCATATTTCATCTGCGAAGTGCTTCACAAACATGAATTTCCTAATTACAGGCGGATGATTTACTAAAACTGGAAATTCCTCACTACTTCTGGCTTTCCCTTTGAAGCTCCAGGATTCGCTGTCGTCCCTCGGCACTTTGGAAGGTCCCCGACGCCGCTCGCTCTCTCGCCCGTTCGCGGCACAGGCAGGGGGAAGGAGGACACGGAGGAGACGGGGACCTGCCCCGAAGTGTCCGCGCCGGCGGATCTCTGCTCGGACCGCGGGCCGTGAGCCGCGGGGACGGCGGATCCCGGCGGGGCGAGGGGACGGCGGCTCCCGGAGCACCGGGCCGGCCCCCCCGCCCCCG
>VXBR01002966.1:122541-143836 GCA_013400215.1 Cisticola juncidis | reverse complement strand
GGGGCTTGCAGCCGAGCAGCTGTCGGCTCTCCGCCCCGGTACTGGGGTGTGACCGGTTAGTGCGGCTTTGCCCTGGGGTTTCCCATCTCTTCAAGCTTCTGAGTTCGCGGCCCTGCCGAGGGAAACAGTCTGTTAGCAGTGATGACAGCTTTTATTTTTACAGACAGCTTTATTGACTTTGACGAGAAAGCGAGGTGCTGCCACTTATGCCCAGACACTCCAGAATATCCCTGAGACCCAGGTCACCACCCTGGAGAATGGCCTACGTGTAGCGTCAGAGGAGTCCAATCAGCCAACTTGTACGGTAAGTTTAACATAAGTTATGGGCTTATTTGAAACAATCAGCCTTGCCTAGCCTGTAGCTGGTCTTCCAAAAGGGTCAGACCCTTCTGTAAACCAGTGCTTTTGACAGAGACTTCACTGCTTCTCTTTGTGAACAGGTGGATTAATATAGCAACAGGAGGCCCAGACTGGTATTGTATTGTCTTTAGAGAAGTTTTCATGCTGTACAAATTTGCTCAGCCATACAGTTTTTGTATGAGCAGTAAGTGATCAGTAAAAGTTATCAATCTGACAAAACCAGATTTGGTAAAGCTAAGAGAGAAAAAGCCAAAGTACGTGCAGAAAACAGTTGCTAGTTTGTTCTTATTTTGGTTCTTCTGGCATAATGTCTGTGGACCAGACTTCTTGTCCTTGCTGTTATGTTTGTGTCATTAGGATGCTGATGGTTTTCTCCTCTAATGTTGGTTCTTGCTGATTTTGCTAACAGGTGGGTTTGTGGATCGAGGCTGGGAGCCGCTATGAAGACACAAAGATCAACGGGGCTGGTTTCTTTGTGGAACACATGGCCTTTAAGGTAAGGATGTGTGCTAGGTCTGCATAGAGCTGCCCTGAATATTCTGTCTGTACATTGTCATCTTGTTTCGGAGGCTGTGGCTGTTGAAAAAGGATGTAAGCCAGGTCATCTGAGTCCTACAGTCTTTACACACAGTATAAAAATAAGTCTAAAAAGGCATCTAGCCCACATGGTGCTCACTGGTTGAATGTGCAGCAACTTCCAAGCATGCATGAATTAAAAATAACTCTTAATTACTATTTTCTGATTTTTCCTCTTAAAGGGAAAAATGTTGTCAATAGCAGGTGTAACACACATAGAGCACTGTGTTACAAAGTGTGTTTCCTCAGGTTAACTCAGAGAATTCAAAGCAGCATTTCCTGTAGCCATTTATTTTTCTTTGCTTTTCTAACTGGTTTAGCAAAGTTTGGAGGCTACAGTTCTTGCTTTTCAAATTACGTTGGTGTCTGCTGAACAGAAGACATGAAAGTGTGGGACTTGTTGACTCAAGTTCAGCCTGTGTCTTCATAGGCAACTACAGCATCTGGCTAGCTCCTTAAAAGATGGGCCCTGTATTCGAAGTAGTCTTCAGCTTCTGTTTGTCCTGTATATAGCTAGAAACCTGCTTATTTTGGCTTGGGCTTGTTCTTGATTTACTTCCAGCAATGTGCTGTTCAGACACTGTTGTCTCAGCACAGATTGTCTTCTTCCCTGCTGAGTTTTTGTTGGTTAGTGGTGATGACAGCTTTATTTTTTCAGGCAGCTTTATTGTGTTTCAGTAAACACAGGCTTTTTTGGAAGTTTGTGTTGGTCTTTCAAAATGCACCTTAGCCATCCTTTATCTATAGGAAATAAGCCAAGTATTAAAACTCTTGCCTTCTGCACCTGCCCTTGGCTTTTTTCATGAATCTCATGACAGATTTTTTTCTTTAGGTTTTTATTGTTATTTTCATTACTTTAATTCTGACCTAAAGGGAAGTTTGTTCATTTCACAATTGAGTTTATCTGGTTCCCATTAGGGCACAAAGAAGCGTCCTGGCTCAGCCTTTGAGAAGGAAGTGGAGAGTCTGGGTGCTCACCTGAACGGGTACACCTCCCGTGAGCAAACTGCCTTCTACGTAAAAGCCTTGTCCAAGGACATGCCCAAAGGTAGGATGGCCAGGGGCAAAGTCTGACTGGGAGATTAAGTAAGTGCATGTGCTTCTGTTTCTCACTGCCATACATCTTTTCTACCAGCAGACCAGGAACTGAAGTTGAAGCTGAGCAGTAAATTGGAGGTTCTGATAGGTAGTTGAAGAGAGCAGTGCAGTGATGTGGTGCTTCAAGGCTGTATGTTCGTGTGTACCTAAACCAAGAGTTCTAGTTATGTCAGGCTGCACTGCATTGCTGAGCGGGAAGATGGGTGGGATTCACTAGTTTGTTGTTGTTTTATGGAGCTTAGCGGATGAGGTTAGTGACAGCTGCTGTGTGATGAGTGCTCAGTGCAGCTCTTGGCAGTGCTCCTTGTGCTCTCTACTGCACGTGCTGCCTTCTCGGGGTCAATATTGGGCAGAGGCAGTGATACGAATAGAGGCCTTACTGTAGGTATGGGCTGTGCTGTAGTCATCACAAACTCTTTGTAAGGATTCAGTGTGTATCTGGAAGGGTATCTGCTTCTGACATACTTCACCTTCTGCAGATGTTGCCTGCGCTCCGCCGGTAGGGGTGCTTGGCAAATTGATTTGGAGACGTCTTGCTAAACCAGTGTTGTTTGTTCTTCCCAGGTGCTTTGGGAATGGGTAGCACTCAGCTCTGTTATATCGCAGACCCTCCCCCAGCATGGCTTTTGCACAGTCCTGTGTGTCTCCTTTCAGTAGCACTGGGTAGCAGTCAGGCAGTGGGATGCTAACATAGGAATTGTGTTTCAGTTGTAGAGCTTCTGAGTGACCTTGTGCAGAACTGTGTGCTGGAGGATTCTGAGATTGAGAAGGAGCGTGGCATCGTCCTTCAGGAGTTGAAGGAAATGGACAGCAACCTGACAGATGTCACCTTTGATTACCTTCATGCCACTGCTTACCAGGGGACTGCGCTGGCCCACACTGTTGAAGGGACCACAGAGAACATCAAGTGAGCAACAAGCTGGATGTGTTGCACAGCCTAGGGGTGCAGCCCATTGGGTGCATGACTGCTGCTTCCTTGGCGCGATGACTACACAGTGTGTATATGGAGGTGATCTGAGCCTGTAGGCTTCTCCTTGTGCTCTGACTGTGTTTTCTCCATTGGTGCTGTGAAAATGTAATGCTGCAGGTATTCCTTAGTACCACCTCATGCAAGCCCTTCCTGAGGTTGGAAGGAACAGGTTGAACCTTCTTCCATACTTCTCAGTTTATTAGAAGAATTAGAGAACTAGGGGTGCTCATTAAAGCAGTGGCCTTGTGTTAGCTCAGTGACTGGGTTCAGTACTCTATAGTATGTATTGAAATCTGTCTTTAACTCTCCATCTTGGCTGCTTCTCCATCTTCCTGTTCTTTGTGTTCTGGAATTAAAGCACAGGGCAAACACAGTACACAGTGCAGTCTTTCTTCTAAAAAGCATTGTTACTCCACAGCAAAGGCAACCATTGCTGTCACTGCACTATGAACTTGCTTCTTCTAAGCCTCTCATTCTTCCAGAGTTGGAGATGCTGATGTTCCTGATCTCTATGTTCTTTCCAGGAGGCTAACTCGAGCAGATCTGGCTTCGTATATTGATACTCACTTCAAGGCACCTCGTATGGTCCTGGCAGCTGCTGGAGGTAAGTTCTAGATCTTTGTAATCCTGGGAAGCCTCAGTATTTCCAAGTGTGTGATTAGACTTGTTAAACATCACTAATGTGAAATCAGATAATTTTGTAAATTAATCTGTTTTAAGACTGGAAATCTCTCTATCATTGCCAGGTATTTCCCACAGAGAACTGGTAGATGCAGCTAAGCAACACTTCACTGGGGCGCCTTTTACATACAAGGGAGATTCTGTGCCTGCCCTTGCACGCTGTCGCTTCACAGGGAGTGAGGTAAAGTTGTTTTTGTTCCCATCAAAACAAGCAGCTGTTGACCATCTGTGAAATGAATGTGAAACCAATTACAGCTGCTTCTCGGTGGAAAAATTGTGTGTCTCAGAGAAGCTGATGATGCACCATCTTGGTAGTGCTCCCATGTTCTGTCCTTGAAGCTTATAGCCACATGTTGGGTTTTAGATGGGACCCAAATCCATCAGGAGTGTGAGGCTCTTGCTCATATGATCTGCTGCAAAACTCACATCAGAGCAGCTGATTTGTGCTCGCTTCTGCCTGGGATTCTTCCATTTCACTGGAATAACATCAAGGGCCCCAGTTTGTCAGCCTGGTGTTGCAGCAGGCTGCAGACAGATCACAGTGTTCATGCAGTTCTCCCCCTCTCCTTGATGATTTTCCAGATCCGTGCCAGAGATGATGCTCTGCCCCTTGCCCATATTGCTCTTGCTGTGGAGGGGCCAGGATGGGCTGATCCAGACAACGTGGTCCTCAATGTGGCTAATGCTGTCATAGGGCGCTACGACCGCACTTTTGGAGGTGGGAAGGTAAGAGTCTTTGGAGTGCAACAGGGGGAGCCTGTTGTGTTTTCATGTGAAGTGTTACAGAGACCCTAGGTGGATGTGCTTCAGGGGAGGCTTGTGGTTAACTTCCAACTGTGAAGGGATTAGGAGCCTGAAAAGTAGAATAGAAGTGTAATCAAGGCTAATCCAGGACAGTTCTTGAGAGGTGATGCTGACAAATGAACTGAGGCTTCCATGGAAGAGGCGTAGCTGGTAAATTCTCTGGAGCTTATTCCCACCCTCGCAGCTAACCACTCAGTGAGGGTGTTGATGGAAGCACGACAGAATACTCTCTCAAGATGCAAGTTTGTCTTACCATTGTGGAACAATGGAGATCAGTATTGCATCCATTATCATCTGAAGTCTGTCTGGCCTGTATATCTGTGCTAAACCCTGCTGCTGGGAGACCTTATCCTTCCCATTTTTTCCCTACTCGTACGGTGGTGTGCATCTCAGCTTTTCAGCTGCAGCTGGGAAAGGAAATGGTTCTGCTGGGTGGACTCCTAGGCCATTGTCTGTGGTTTTTCTGGCAGTGATTCTCATCTGAACAGAATGAAGGCTCTAAATTAAGCTCTTCTTCAGCAAAGGCTCTAAATTAAGCTCTTCTTCAGCAAAGTGTTCCACTCTGTTGTCTATGATCTTCGTGAAAACAGCTCAGTGGGAAAGAATTTGAGCTGTGAGGAAGCTGAAAGTGAAATGCCTGACAGCATCTCCTTATTTACAGAATCAGTCTAGCAGGCTGGCTGCGCTTGCTGTGGAGCATAATCTCTGCCACAGTTTCGAGCCATTCAACACCTCCTACTCTGACACCGGCCTCTTCGGTTTCCATTTTGTTTCTGACCCTCTGTCCATAGATGATATGATGTTTTGTGCTCAGAGAGAGTGGTAAGTACAACTTTGGCACAAGTTGCTGTTCAAGATCTGAGCCTCTTATGGGAGACTGAGCTGCTGGGGGAGCATATTAAGTTTACAGAGAGCTGTGTCTCTTTATGAACTTCTTGGTAACTTGCATTCAGGTTAAATGTTCCTGTAAGTGTTTTCTGTAAATCTCTACGGAAGTGGCTTTTGAGGAGCTGTTTTAATCTCTTAGAGCTCCTCAGGTCTTCTGTTCATGCTTTCAAGTATTAGCACCAAGACTTTGGGGGTTTTTATATACAAGTGAGATCATTCCTTAGACAAGGCTTTTCTAGGTGCCCAAGATACTTATCTCCATTGTCTTGTTAAGCCTGAGCAAAGCAGGCAGAGTTCTTGCTGCTCAGGCTCTTGTGTTGTGATGGATGAACGATCTGCGTCTACAATCGTGACAGTGTTTGGGAGCCTTCTGGCTGTGCATCTTATTGTGTCCTTGAACCAGTAATGGTTCAAGGCCATATCTGAGCTATAAGGCATTCTGTGTGGAGCCGGTGGAGTGAGCCCTTGCCCCAGAGATGTGGCCATTGGCAGGAGACAAAGGGATGTAGCAGCTGGAGTCGAAACAGACTGTGGAGCTGTCTTGTTCTTTCAGCATGTTTCAATAGCAGCTTGCCATGCATGAGAATGGTTGACATGCCTTCCTTCTCCTGTGATAGGACAATGAACAGGATGTGCTGCTAGGCCTGCTGGGCAAGCCAGAGCCAGCACCAGGGCTGCAGAACCTCTGAGTGTAACTCATCCTGCTGGCTGAATCCCCTGCCTGTGTGCTGGTGCTGTTGCCTCCTACTGCTCAGTGCTCCCCAGTTGTTAGCTGGTCTGTGTGGAGCTCAAGGATGAATGTCAGCCTGCAAGACAAGCAGTGTTGATAACGGCTTGTTTTTGAGGAGGCTGGGGAAAGGGAGGAATTCACTTTCTGCCTGAGCAGACAAACATCTTTAAGACGTTTTGTGGTCTTTCCATGTCTTCTGCAGGATGCGTTTGTGCACTAGTACCACAGAGTCAGAGGTCACAAGAGCCAAGAACTGTCTCCGAAATGCCATGGTGGCTCAGCTGGATGGTATGTTCTGGTTTATGGGTTGACTACTCCGCAGCTTTTAGAGGCTTTCTGCTTCGGGTTCTCCTGGAGAACAGGACCTGTGCTAGAGATTGGAGTTCTGCTGGCAGGGACTGGACAAAACTTCTTTTTCCTGCTCCGCACTCCTCCTGCCATGTTGTCAAAGCAGCTGACCCCCAACCTGCTGTGTTCCCAGGAGTGGCATACTGCCTGGTGACCTAAGAACTGAGACCCTCAATTTGGTCTGCCTTGGCTCTAATACTTTGGAGATGAGTAAAGCAATCTGTGTATCACATAGCTCCTGCTGGAGTTGCATAGAGTGGGAATTAGGACTGTGCTTTGTTAGCAAAGGGGTTTAATGCTTAGAGTTTCTACTCGGGGCTTTGGCTGATGATCAGGCTGTGCAATTCTGGAAGGCTTCTTGGTGCACTGATCATTCATTATCTTCAATATCCAGGTACCACACGAGTGTGTGAAAATATTGGAAGCCATCTCTTGCACTACGGACGCTGTATCCCTCTGGAGGAGTGGGATGCCAGGATTTCTGTAGGTATCCATTTGTTTTGGCTGGGATACCTGACCATGGTTGGTGTCAGCATTGTATGGCCTTAGTCTTCTGCAGTAACACATGGCTTACTTATCCCTTAATCAGACTGCCTGGAGTCCAGGTGGTTAACCTGCTGACACTGATCTCAGGATCTGTGACTCAGACACAGCGTATCCTGGACTGGAGTCAGTCCATCCTAGAAAGAGGGCATACAATTGTGTTAAGCAGCACAACCTGAAGTTCCTGTAACAGTTTTCCTAGTAGCGTCTCACACCTAGTTTGTTTAGTTTCTGTAGCCACACTGTCCCTTAAAGACTTCTGATTTTGGCCTTGTCTTCTGTACCCATGGGAGGATGCACTGTGTAGGTACATTACCCATCCTTGCAGGCAGAGCTGGGCAGTTGGTGCAGATGGCCCCAAGGGTCTGATTGTATCTTTCAATAATCTTGATATGTAATGGCAACAGTAACTTGCAGCTTTGAGAAGAGTTGATCTGCTGGCAGCATCATTAATTGCTTGTTTGATTTTTATTAGGCCGTTGATGCAAGAATGGTGAGAGATGTCTGCAGTAAATACATTTATGACAAATGCCCAGCAATTGCAGCAGTTGGTGAGTAGTAGGTGACAATCAGTACACAGTTAAAAAACAAGGTGGGGCTGAGAGCTGAGTGGAAGTGAGTTGCAGGCAGTCCTCATGTCTGTCCTGACCCCTTAAGCCACTCTGGTTCCTTACTGGTATCCTCCTGCCTCTGCACGTGAGATGTGCCAAGGCACATTTGCCACAAGATCAGACTTGCAGGTGATGGAGATGCAGTGCCAGTGAGTTGCTGGCTGTCTTACCACCTCTGCCTGCTGTGGAGCTGTTACTAAAACTGGGAGTCCTGTAGCTGCGTGCGGGCCCAGCATGTCTGCCAGGTGTCCTTACCCTGGGGTCAGGGTTGTTTATGTAAGGGAAGTGAATGGACCAGATTCTGCTGTGCTGCTCTGGCATGTCTGTCTGGCCAAGGACAAATTCCTGTCCTAAAACCTGCCTAAGCAGCTCAGCTCTGCTGCCTACTTTCCTATGTGTTGAGAATTCCCCTCCTCCTTGCAACTGTTTCCTCTGGCCTTCAAAGTGGAGCAGCTTGGAAAAGGGAGACAAATGTTTGATCAGGAAGTTGAAATATTGAAATGATTTGGTGACTCCTTGTATTTGATACCTGTATGGGGAGCTGTACTGAGCACTGTGTAGTGTGAGAAAACACCTTATTCTGTCAGGAGCTGGCATCTGCTAGTTTTCATGATGCAGGTTTGAGCTGTAGTTGCCTGATTCTGTGCAGAGTTATGCATTGCAAGCACAGGCTGCACTGCCATCATCTGTTTTAAAGACCATGAGGAACTGTACAGGGATTTTTAACTATGTCTCCAAGTGACTTTACTCCTGTTCACTCAGGTCCCATTGAACAGCTCTTGGATTACAACCGCATCCGCAGTGCCATGTACTGGATCCGTCTCTAGGATATGTTGCCTGCAGGTTGGAAATAAAGAAGCTGTGGACAGGTTCCCTCTGGCACTGAATGTTTTGGGCATCGCAGACAAGCTGAATCCATTCAAAGCCACTATCTTCTCTGTGTTAAATGTATAAAAATAAATACATCCTATGTGAAGTTGGTTCTGCTGGTAGTCAACTGTCTTCCTGAGAGGTGTGTGTAGACATTGTTAATCTTGCCAAATTGCGGAGATACAATGTGAGGAGCTGGAGCTGTTGACGGGCAAACATCTTTCCAGAGGGGCTATGTTGTAATAACCCATATGTTTCTATACAGAGGTGTGTTAACCTTTCTTCTTAAGAAAGAAGATAAACCAATTCCTGGTTATCTGTAAACCAGCTCAATAATGAGCAGAGATTATTGTGTAGTGGTGGTGTTGGTCTACACATTCTTCTTTATCTTTCCTGCAGTCAGGCTTAACTATGCAGTAACTGAGAAGCTCCTAACTGGCCTATACCCATAAGGTAGTTTCTAGGTCTGAGTAGTTGGAAGAGCTACCCAACCCTTTTTGCCTTTTTGGTATTAAACTGGTTGTTGCTCCCTTGTCTTGCCTCTGGAAAGTTGGAACATGGAACAGAAAGCTGAGCAAGGGGGGGGGGGTGGAGAAAAGTGTCCCACCAGGTGGCACTAGCTTGTCACAGCTGCCCTTGGAAGCTGCAAGGTATTCCTGTTTGATTTTTCTCTTTGGAATAAATGTCTCTGAGGTTCTTACTTATTTTCCAGATTCTACCCTGACAAGGGAGATTTAAAAATAGTGTAAAATATTCTCAGAGTTAGTCATTACACTTGAGACTAATCCTGTGTACTAAATCATTTGTGCTGAATCTGAATTCTTGATGAGAGTCAGTGTGTCTGAACCCATTGCGTATACTAGGCAAGTTTGAAACTGTTAAATGCTTTTGATGCAGTTTGTGCTTAAGTATGGCTACAAGCTCTGGCTCGTTAAAAGTGCAGTAAGGGCTGAAAAACTAAACAAGCTCACTTATGCCTCCAGCCTTGTGGAACCAGTAAATGATTCTGTCTTGGTTTTGTGACTGCAATCAGACTGTAATCCTCTTTTGTCTTCCATTGCTATGTATTTCCCCCTCATGTTTGATTTTCCAAAGTGTTACGCAGTTGGTGAGAGATACGAGGTAAAAGATCTTGCTTACCATTTCCTGTGCGTTTTCTTCTTTGGAGGTATCTCTTTGGGAATGCCTGTTTTCTTTGAGTAATTAATTCCTCAGGCTCTTCTCTACTAGTTTATTCTAGGAACACATTCAAACCGCTCAGCAACAGATGCTTTCCACATTGCTCTGCTTTTCTGCAAAAGCAACCGGCTTGTGCTGAGCCTTGCTCCCAGCACTTCAGCAAGGGCCAACCCCTGACCAAAGGCTGCAGTTCCATGTAGAACTTTGAGTATTTGGGCTGATCTGGACTAGGAGCTGTGAGTGGCACTAGATGCAGTGGACTGTTAGGTGCCAAGGCTGAGCTGTGCCCAGGATGTTAGCACTTTCAAGCTGTGGTGGTTGGTGGCACTCTGCCTTATAGTGCCTGTTGTGTTTGTGTGCTTTGGCAGTCCATGCCTCCAGAAACATGAGCGTGTTACCAGCTCCAAGGATTGAGAAGTTTGCCATAATATTTTTTTCCTTGGTAAACAACAACTGGGGATGTAAAACATGGGGAGGGGAAGCTCATTCAGGAGTCAAGTGTTCCTGCTTGGCAAAGACCGCCATGCTCTGAGCTGTATCAGGGGCTTGAGAAGTGCAGCCTGGAATTGGTGCAGTCATTAAGCATTTGGCAGCCAAATGCTTTGATACTGGAGGGAACTGAAGCTCTAATCTCATAGGCCGGTCTCTTGCTGTTTGAGCTGTATTGGGGTGTTTCTATTCCTCC
Organism: Cisticola juncidis; assembly: GCA_013400215.1. Taxonomy (NCBI): domain Eukaryota; kingdom Metazoa; phylum Chordata; class Aves; order Passeriformes; family Cisticolidae; genus Cisticola; species Cisticola juncidis. Next base: position 133,493 of record VXBR01002966.1, on the reverse strand, counting down.
ACCAGAGTAGCCTCAGTCTAAGGGAATCCAAACAGAAATGTCTGGCATAATTAAGTGTACTATCTCAGCTTTTCCTGAACCTTGAAAAAGAGACCTTTTGCTGGACTGCCCTCCTCTGCCCACCTCGGCCCCCCTCTCTCCCCCTGCTCTCTCCTCTGTCCTCCCCTCCCTTCCCCTCCCTGCAGTTTCCACTGCCCAGTGAAGGACAGTGCCAGAGAAGGGAGTTGGAACCATCCCTAGAAGCATCCCAAGTTCACTGTAACTGGAGATGGCCTGAGTGACCTAATAAATCTGTTTCCTGGCTCCATGGACAATGCGGGATTGTTCAGTGGGGCTCTTTGACCAGTTTAGTTTTCAATGGCTTAAGTGTTTTATTGTTACTTGGAAGGTTACTTGGAATCCCATTAGTCTGCTAATAAATTTAGCCTGGTATATGGATTGGCCTTTGTGCCCTCCCCTTCTGCATGGTGTTACCCTCTCCAGATTAAGTCCCCTCTTTCAAGCTATTGTGATTGCTTTTACTCCATGACACCTTGACATTCGTCTGTTGGCTGCTAAAGGAGAGGATTTGGAAAGGAGGATATTGTGCATTGCTGTGTACACCCTGTGCAAGCCTCTGCAGTTTCCTGCACAGCACTTCAGTGGCTTGTCTCCACTACACAGAGCTATTCCAGGAATGTAAACTCTAGCAGTGAAAATGGGGAGCACTCACAAGAGCCCTGTGCTGAGTGCTCCATATTGTCCTGGTCTCTGCTGGGAGAGCTGCTTGTACCCTCAGTGCAGGGCTGCAGGGCCTGGCAGATGTACAGGGTGGATCTGCCTGTGAAGCAGGCAGCCTGTTTGATATGTGAGATGCTTGTTTGTGATTCAGGTGCTTGCCAAGAGAGGGGCCATAGCAGCCAATTGTCAGAGTTGCCTCACCTGAACTAATTACCCACCCTGGAAAGTTCAGTTGATACTCATCATGGGTGCTGAGCCAAGCCTGTCCTGGGGAAGCAGGGAGGCTTTCACAGAAATGAGAGGCTTGGAGCTGTACCACTCTTGGGAGCCAGAGAGCTTTAGGGAGGAGAGCCCTCAGCCCTCTGGGCCTGCTTCTCTATCTGCTGTCCTGCCAAGGCTGTTGAAAAATGGGAGTGGGAACCATAGGTGAGTGGGGTTTAGAAGATGGCAGCAGTGCAGCTCTATGGTGTGTTGTGTTGCTCGAACCTTGCTCTGCTCAGACCCCTGGTACAGGGAATTACTCAGGTGCTGGCATGGCTGTGACCAGACACTTTCTCCCTCGTCCAGCCCCGGTTTGCTCAGGAAAGGGGTGGGTTCTCTGTGAAGGGATGAAGTAACACTCAGTGGAGCTGCAGGATTGCTAAGCTGAGGGAGGTAGCTGGTGCTTGGTAGTCCTGACCAGGACTCCTGCTCTTCACTTTGCCCTTCTGTGCACTGCTGAGACTTTGCACACCAGGAGATAGGAACTCTAAGCAGTGGCATATGGACACATATCCAGTAATCCTGTTTCCTGTTTGGAAAAGGAAGTGCCTTGTGTAAAGCTTTAGTTGTATTCATTGCATGGAAAAGCAGTGGACAAAAGGCCCATCTGGGCCTGACTGCCAGCAACAGCCATCCCGGGCTGCTGTGAGGCACAAGGCATGGCAGCAGGAGCTGTCTTTGTCTGCAGTGGTGTGCCTGGGAGGGGTGAGTTGGAGCCCTGAATGCCCTCATTAAAAGCTACTTTACCCTACACCCATCCAAAGAGGTTAGATGGTTCTCACTTTTCCATGCAAGTCTCTGCTTTCCTGTACTTTCCCCTTATACATTTTCCTTTCTTGGGGCTGTGAAGTTTTTAGTGCGGCTGCCAGGCTGAGGTTTGGCTTCATTGCCTATTCGGACCATCACTGGGGATGCCCAGAAAAGCTCTTTGAAGTGTGGGACGTGGGCCCAGAAATGGAAAATGGAGCTGCTGGGATGGCAGCCTGGGCAGGTCCCAGCCCTGGTCTGTGAGAGAAAGAGATTTTTTTCTGCACAAAGACGTGTCAATAGTTAGTTGCACTGGATCACCTGTCAGGTGCCCTAGAGACACTGGTCCTGCTCAGTGTCCAACCATTCATTGCTGAGCCTCTGCCACGATCTGGGCTTATTTAAGGCTCCCTATCTTGCTTCAGTGTAAGAGCTGCACAAGAGAGACAGCATAAAGACAGCGAAGGAAGCTGGATTAAATGCCTGAAGCAAGATTTGAGCAAGGCTTAAGATACTGAAACAGGAGCCTGAATATCTTGAGTGCTGTTCCTGGTTTCACCAAGAGCCTGCAGTGTGACATTGAGCATTCAGCTTTCTGGGGCACTGTGTCAAGGTGGGTACTGAAACTAAGTGCAGAGCACAGAAATAAAGCTGCTCCGTGTGCATTGCCTTCAGCACATGGTGACTCAGGTGTGCAAAGCATTTAGTAAAACAGCCCCAGTACTGTGCAATGCTTTCTGCATTGCATGTCACTTTTATTCAGAGTAAGCACTTGGATAGTGCTATAAAGGGAATGTACTGCTTATCTTTGATTTGTTATATTTAGGGAAGAATGAGTTGATTCTTCTGGAGGACATTTTTTCTTCATTATTTGAATGTTTAATCTGGGGAACTACAGTAATGTTGCTTCAGGATTTAGCAGTGGATGCATTTCAGCTTCAGGAGAGTGCACTCTGAGTTTCTCAGCATGCACATGCAGAGCTCAGCATTGTACAGATTCCTGTGCACCAAACCCATGGCCCCTGATTCAGGTCATGTCACTCTTGAGCAAAGCTTGTAGTGATGGAGAAACAGGCTCAGTTCTACCCATGAAATGTCGAGGGTGGGAATTCCAGGTGGGGATAACTGCCCATGTCCTGGGGTTTCTCACAGGAAGGTTGGTGAAGAGTGGCTCTAGGAACTGGAGCAGCAAGTTCCTGCCTCTGCTCCCCTGCTACAAAGGATGCTCCAGCATATCAAGAGGCTGTCAGGAGGAGATGGCAGGTGAGTGTGCTTGAGTCTTGGGCATCCCAAGTCCACGTGGCAGTTCTGCTTTTTCCATACCTTCCCCCCACTGGCTACTGCAAGGCTGGAGGTCCCCACCACGCTCAGCTGTTGTCTGCTCTGGTTCTCCTGCATCCCCTGCTTTGTTTACTGCTGTTCCAGATGTGCAGCACTTGGCAGGAGCCCCTATGACATGGGAACACAAGTATCTCCTGTTCCTGCCTCGCACGCACAGCAGTGACTCAGTTGACCTTGCCCCAGCCCCAAGTCTTCATGGTTCAAGGTGAATCCTGAAGGTGGTGAGGGGCCAGAGACAGGATGCTGTGCTCTTCCCTTCTTGGTAGTAACACAGAGGGGTGCAGAGGTGCTGGTGACATGGTTTCTGCTCTTGAGAGCCCCTAATTGTCACTGCTCTGGGAATGCACTATGTGGATGCAGATCATACCCCTATTCCCACTGGGAGCCCCCACCTGTGCTGCTCAGCCTTCCCCCCGGAGCTCCACAGCACCCTGCCCCACAGCTGTGGGATCTTTGTGTGGGATGTACATGTTTACCCGCCCCATGCCATCCTGGTGACACACCCTCCTGCTTGATGGAGATGTGAAATCATCCTGGGGAGGTCTAGGGAAGGAGTTCCCATGGTGACAGACAGCGATTCACCCGACAGGGCAGGGCAGATACTTAGTTCTTTTTATTCCTTTCTTCTGGAGTCGGGCACCCAGCCAAAGAGCTGAAGGAGCAATGGCACAGCCTTGTCGGGGAGAGACACAGACAAGTCTGGTCTCGTGAACTGCATTAATTCCTCTGGAGCAGTTTTCCCTGCAGCCTGGCTGATGCCCCACGTATAGGGATAAGCCTGACCCTTCCTGCAGCATTGATTCCCTGGGTGCTGGCTCCCTGCAGTTTCCTCACCATCCTAACAGACCTGGATAACCAGACCTTAATCTTCCTTCCCATGGATCATTGGCCATGTGCGAAACATTCAGGGCAGTATCCTGCAGCTGCTGGGGATCCAACACTGTTAGCCAACATACCCCTGGTATGGGAAAGTGTGGGTAAAAGAGTTTTTTGCTATCCACATGCCTTTATCAATGTCCAAGGTCTACAAAAGCCCCTTACCCAGAGGCTGCAGCATGGTCCAAACTCTCTAGTGGTAAGAAGCCCTTCCTAAGCCCCTGCCTGTCCCAGGCAAGAACCCTGCCACACCCAGGTGTGAGCTGTACCATCCCCTCCCTAGCAGAGCATGTGCCTACAGGTCCTTGCTGGGCTGCACATCTCCCACCAGCCCTCCAGCTGTGGGCGATGCTCCCCACAGCTCTTCCGGGCTCCCCTTGCACAAAGAGCAGCCAGGCCCCAGGAAGATTGGGATAGGGGCTCTTTCATGAGTCCTGCCAGAAATTTATATAGATGTGCAGGTAGTTTTTAGGTGAGTTGGTGCAGGTTGTGAAACACTTGAATAGAGGTAAAGAGGAAGCATTGAGCAACCACCCTGTCCTCCCAGCCATCAGGCCTGCATCCCAGATGCAGAAGTGGGGAAGTGAGAGCAGGATCATGCAAAAGAGTGAGAGAGAGACAGCCTTTCATTGGCACAGGGGCTGTGAGAAATCTGGATTTTGAGAGATGAGGTGGGCAAACTCCTTGTGCATCTCCAGAGTGTGTCTCTTGCTGTCACTTCGTGAGCACAAGCTGGCATGCTGCTCTGCCAGGACCAGTGAAACCAGTGACTGTGGGTTTGTCAGCAGGAGGGACTGGGCACAACACATTAGCAACCCATGTCTTGGGACGGCAGTGTCAGTCCACTGTGAGCTGTGGTGCAGCAGCACAGACCTGACAGTGGTCCAGCATGTACATCCTTGGGGGTTGGGATAGAGGCCCTTGAGGACTGGCTCCTCGGATTCACGAGGAATAGCCAAAGTATTCCTCTTGGCAACACCCCTCCTCTGGGAATACAGCTATCCTGAACCCCTGCAGCCAGGGAGGTATCTGTTGTTGCCGTTGAAAGGAGGAACAAATATACCCACCCCCTTCAAGCTGTGCAAAGGCCCTGCAGGGAGCATCCCTGGAACAGCTCCAGCTTCCTAGGCCTGCATGCTGCCTCTCTGCCTTTCCTCCCCGCTGCTTGGCAGTTGCTGTGAGCTCCTGTAACCATCCTGCTCCCCTCCAGCACCCCATACCATTTTGCTGCCTTCTCCTGCAGGTCCTCCAGGGTCAATGGGGGTTCCCATGGTTGGGTTAGCCTGCAGCTGGCCTTGTGTTCTTGCTTGCTGTGCTGGGAGTTGGGCAACTGCTATTTCCCAGAAAAGCTCAACATCAGGCAGTAGAACAGATTCCATGTGCAGGGAAGGTGATGCCCATCTACCCCTATACCATCTTCTCCCATCATGGGTTGGGAAGCAGGGATGGGGCATCCATGGCTTCATGGTGCTTGTCCCAATCTAATGGGGAGTGGAGGACACGCAGGGTTTGGGATCTGACTGGTAGCTTGTCCCCATGTGCAACAGGGGCTGTTGAGTTGCTCCTGCGAGTGCCCTGGCTCTGCAGGTCTGGGCTCTGTCCTGGCCTCCTGCAGACATCCCTGCTTGGTTGCCCCTCCAGGCCCCTGAAGCCATGGTGCCCCTGGAAGACAAATTTGGGGCAGAGCACCTTGCGAGGCCAGGAGCAGCCCCTGCTGTGACAACTCCCCAGCACCCAGCAGAGCCTGAGCTGTCCCATGTGCCACACACCTTGGAGGGATGCTGTGAGGTCTCAAGGTGGCCAGAGGAGTGGCACCTTGGTGTTTGCAGGTAAGATGATTTCCTTGCTTTCCCTGGCACTGCAGGGAAGCACCAGTGACCTGGCTTTGCCCTTAGCTGCTCTCCCAGGGGCTGGCTGCAGGAATACCACCTTTCGCCTCTGCATCTCTCACCTGGCATGAGGGGCTGGGCTGCTGACAATACTGGTCCCTTGGGAGCCCCATAAAGGTGCTGGTTTGGGCAGGCAGGCTGGGCAGCACTGGTAGGTGCAGGATGGCACAGGCTGGCTCAGCCTCCCACCATGTCAAGTCATACTCTGCGCACCTCGACCCAGCCCACACATGCCCTGACATTGTGCAACGTGGGCTGGCAGCTCTCCCTCGGCTTCTCTTCATCTCCTTCCTGCAGGCATCTGAGAGGAAACCGCTCCCTCTGCTTTGCCAGTCCCTACTCTTGCATTGCAATGGGTCCCTGGATTTCCCTTTGTGCACCCCAAGCCCAGCTGTGCTCCAGGTGCTGCCAGCCACTGCCTGCTGCTGCCTGCAAACCCTGCAGCCAGGACTGGGCTGGGAGCACTTCAATCCTTGTAACCCCAAGGCAGGGAATTTTTATCTGTCCCTACAAAGAAGCAGAAGTTTCCTTTCCATAGCTGTGTATGCTGGGCTGGCTGGGGCATAGGCACCCTATGGGACCATCAGCTTGAGGAAAAGCAGCACTGGCCCTATGCATAGGGGCTGGGGTAGCTTTGCTACACCTGGTCCCTGCATTTCTACCATCTCCTACCTGCCCATTTGCAAGGGCAAGGCAGGTTGACTTTACTGAGCCTGGACCCAGCTGCAAGTGGGGACTGTAGGATCAGGAGCAGAGGGGAGAGCAACTTGTGCCTCAGTCAGCTGAGAAGCTGGATTCCTGCAGAAGGTTGTGTATGTGGCTACCTGCAACTTGGGGCACTTCAGCCCCTGGCTGCATTCTGCTTATGCCTTCCCTCTGCCTCCCCCTGCATCCCTTTCACCCAGGCCCAGCCATTATGCAGCCTCTCTGGGTATTCCCAGCACCACCCAAAGCCCAGCCACAGGATCCAGCTGAGGGCAGCTTTTTAACTAGAGACTTGAACCCTATTCAGTGCTGCTGGCTCCTTATTCTGCTTCCATCATCCTTGTTGTCACCTTCCCTTTCTGACATGCTGGCCCCATGCCCTTATAAAGCACTGTCAGCCCTTGGCAGAGCCCTGGTGGTACCTGGCTCTCCTCTCACTTGCTGCCCCTGGGAAGCAGCCCTGGCTTCTGCAGTCCCACTGACTGGGGCTGCCTTCTCCTGCGCTAAGGAGGAGAGGTCACATCCCCATGGTGTTGCTGTTCCCTCCTGAGCCCATTTTGCATGGCCAGTGGGGCCTGGCCACAGTCCAGCAAAGGTTCATGCAATGCTGATGTGTGGCTGTGCTGGCAGCATCCTCCAGACTCAATAGTTTACGGACAGGAAAATTTTCCATCCCTCCATAGCAGTTGTGAGAGAGCCGGGACATGCACCCACCACATGGGGAGCCCTGGTGAGGGGGCACAGCAGGCTCAGTCTGACTCTAAGCTTGGCTACAGTGGGACCACTTGCCTCCATCATCCTTCAGTCACCAGACTGCTGTTGCCTCCACAGCAGCTAAGTTCCCCCCCAACCAGGAGCATCCCCTTCACTTTGGACATCCCAAGAGCTGCTGGACAGAGGGCACTTTGGTGATCAGGACTTGATCCTGATGTCATACTTTGATTCCTTTTGCCACAGGGATGTGGCCTTGGGCAGCAGCAGGATGGAGGGTGCTCTAAGCTGTCCCCTCTGGCACAGAGGAGCTGGGGGGCTACTGTCTCTTTCCCTTGTGAAGTGCAGCCTGGAGGGCTGACATGGCTTCTAACCATCCCAGACTCATCAGGGTAGGTCAGCAGGTGGTAAGGGCTGACCATTTCCCACCCTGGTTAATTTTGTGGTCTCTTGGGTTGCTGGGTTGTCCCATGGGGTGGCACAAGTGTTCCCCAAGGCCACACTGTGAGTGTCTACCTGTCTCTCTGGGCTCTTCTGGAGCTGACTGGTGATAGGGGCTAGGGGTTATGGGCCCCTTTCCTGGGATGCTGGGCTGGGTGGCTGGATGCCACATCATGGAGCCGGCATTGGCTGGTGCTGGAAGACATTCCTTGAGCGTGTCCCAGCTGGCTCCTGTGGCAGACGAAGTTCCCCCTCCAGACTCTGGCCAGCTCCTCTGCTCCTCACCCACCTCGACACCAGCCCCCTGCTGCTCCCCTCCCCGGTGTAAAAGTGATGGGAGAGATGCCTTCTCCCAGCAGCCTCAGAGCTGTCCCATACATCCCCACTGGTTGGGGATGCTTATATCATGCTGGTGTGAGGAGCGCTGCAGGACCACAACAGAGCCAGGAAACTATAATCCTGTAAGGGTTGTGCTGAATCCCAGAGCAGCACCAGAGGCAGTAGCTGCAGTGAGTTGAGAGGATGGGCAGATGGGGGCAACATCCAAGCCCCACAGCACCATGAGTGCAGCAGGCTCTATATCTCACCATGATGCATGACTTATCCCATCCCAGAGAGCTGGAACCTCACCTGGAGCTGAAGATTTTCTTCTTGTTTCTCACTAAGGCAGTAGTGAGGCCTCATGCCTGGCAAACACGAGCAGGGAGAAGCTCAGCTCCTGTGCACACTCTCAAACCAGGGCGCTCGCTCCCTTCCGTGGGGGTGGCATGACCCCTGTGAGGCTCAGGGTTAATATTTGCCTGGGCAGTGCCCTGGAAAGACCAGGGTTGTTGGGACCCTGTGAAACGTCCTATGATCTGAACAGCTGCTGAGTGTCATTTGGGAACCAGGTTGGCTTGCACAGACGAGGGGCTGGGGTCAGAGTCAGCCCTACAAATTCTGATCACTGTCAGTGTAAGGAATCAGCTTGCTCTGGGGCCGAGCCAGGTGGGAGATGGGGAACCCCAAGTCTGGGCTGTCGGAATGACTAGTGGCCGCGCTGCCAGCCTTCCAGGATTAGAGAAGGGTTTACAGCCTTTCGGGATGTTCCCGGAGGGACTGGCGTGCAGCGGGTGCCCGTGAGTCACTCACACCTGGGTGCTCTCCATCTGCAGAGGCAGGACCGCCCCGCGCCGGGGGCGGCAGATTCCTTCTCTGGTCCTGGTATGCGGAGGGAAGCTGGGAAACACCGCGGAGGCGGAGACACTCTGGCTTTAGGGACCCAGAACCCCTGCGTGCCCCACTCCAGTGCACATGTAAGGGGAATACTGCTGGTAAAATGGTCAAGATGGTGCCGGGCTCTCTGTGGGCGATCAGGGTTTGGGGACCACTCCAAACCTGTGCCTGCTCCAGTTTGGGGGCCGAGGTAGTGGGCAGAGCCCCTGGCATGGCTGTAAAATGTCTCTGCCTCGGTGCCGCTGCCTATGGCGCCCGCTGGGCGATGCTCGCCCCAGCGCTGGCCCCGTTCACCAGTGTGACCCCCAGCCCCCTGTGCCCTGTTGCCGGCACCGTGCCGTGGGGCTGCTCCACCAGCTCTGGGCCCGGGGCCAGGCACAGAGCCCTTGGCAGGCCCCTTCACTCCCTGTTTAACGAAGCCCCTTGTTTAACTGGGACAGGCCACCCTGTCTCCATTAAACGGGCTCTGGAGGGAGGAGGGTTTAGGGATGGTCCTGACCTGAGGATACTGGACTCATGGCCAAACCTAGAGGGTTTGGGCAGGCAGAGGGAAACCTATGGCCACAGCGAACTTCAGAACCTGCCCACCAGGTTTGGGGCCAGGGCTGGGGTCTAAGGAGAGGAAGGCTAATGAAAAGGAGTGGATGCACTGCTTGCTGTGCCTTTAAGAAGAGTGAGGGCATCGCTGCTCCTCCCCTGCCTGGGAACAGCTTGCAGCCTGGTAAAGTTGCCTGCAGCCGACCCTGGAGCATCTTTCCTCAGTGGCCGGTGGCCCTGTCCCGAGCCCCCAGCTGTGAGGTGGCCCTGGGCCCTAGACATCCCCACTATTTCTCCCCTTGCTGCCCACAGGAAGATGCCCCTGGACCTGTCCATTGCCCTGCCAGGAGCCAGAGGGGAGCCCCTGGGCCAGTGGCCAGGAGGCCATAGATCCATGGGGTACGGGGGACAGGAGAGTGCAGGCTGACCAAGGGGACAGAGGATAGGTGGTATGGGTGTAGGGCAGGTTCCTTGAGCCAGGGTCAGCCCCGGGTGAGCACAGGCACCAGTGGGGAGGATGAGATGCTGTGTGATGTGCCCCAAGGAGCAGTGTGGTTCCATGGGTGCCCTGGGGGTGAGGAGCACTCTGATGGTCAAGGGTGCACTATGGGCTGAGGAAAAACCTCAGGGGACTGTTCCACCAGTCACAGGATGGGCAGGAAGTGAGACCAGGGCAACACAAGGTCCCTGTCTGCCTTGCTGGGCATTTTCTCCCTTTTGCCTCCTCCCAGTAACTGCAGCCACATCACCAGTGGCTTTCCAGCAAGTTTCTCCAGCTCTGGGGTAGGTCTCAGCCACAAGTCTGCTGTGAGATGGTGTTTTGAGCAGGGCATGATGATGACACCTGACTCCAGTGCAGTCCCCGTACTAGAACCATGGGTGCTGCCCACATGATGGGTACCCCCGAGCCATGTGTGCGGGAAAGATCCTGGACCAGGCCTGGCTGTTCTGCAGCCTCGTGTGAGTTGCACTGGCATGAGGAGCAGCCTTTCACCACCAGTGTCCTTCCCAAGGCTAATGTTCGGAGCCAGGCTTTAACCCAGAGATGGTGGCAGGGACTCGAGTCTCTGTGGCAGCTCCATCCACCTCTGCCTGGGTCCAGGCCCCAGGTCTTGATGGACGGACGGACAGCTGGATGGACGGATGGACAGAAAATAGTGGAAGTGTGGCCAGCTCCTGGCTGGGAGGTGCCAGAGCTGCTTCACGTTCCTGGAAGATGCAGATGCTGGAGGGAAAACTGCTTTGAGCCTTATTGGAGCCCACTCAGCCCCTCACAGAGTAGCAAATCTAGCAGCAACCGTTCCCAGGTGTCCAGACCTCTCCTGCTTCATTCCCATCCCGGAGCCGCTGTGCGACGTGCAGCCGCGGGGCAGCCCGGGGTGGCACTCGAGTGGGAAGAGCCTGAGGAGCTGCTTTCTTTCCTTCCTGCCCTCTCAGGGGAGTGGGTGGGAAAAGGCCTTTAGGCGGCCGGGCTGGGCGGGGGCCGAGTAGCTCTGCTCCCCCCGGACC
>VXBR01002966.1:86351-121321 GCA_013400215.1 Cisticola juncidis | reverse complement strand
GGACGGAGCCTCCGCGCGGGCACCTGTGGGCACTCGCCCACCCTCCTGCGCCGGGGCTCGTACCGCCTGGGTCAGGCTGTGCTAGGGCTGGGACCCGGCGTAGCCATCGCGGGGGTATCGAGCCTGGTGCCCTTCGCCGCCGCTTGCGTGGAAGCGGCGGGGCGGAGGGCTGGCAGGCAGGGCTGCCCACGCTGGCTCCCCACTGCCCTAGAGCACCTTCCTGGGGCGGGAGGAGCCTCTGCGGGCGGGGAGCCCAGGTGCAGCAGCGGCTGGGGGGCGCCGCTGCCGATGCCGTGGCGTGGGACAGGGGAAGGGGTGGCCCAGGCAGAACCCAGGCTGTAGTCGGGCCAGGCGCTCCCTGTATCTCCTCACCGTGGACAGCCCCACCGGCTGTTCATGGGCCAGCTGCTGCCCGCCTGCGCCGGCCCGAAGCGGGGCTCTCTCTGCACCGGGGGTGCCTGGGATGGTAGTGGCACCCTGCCCTCTCAACACTGCCAGGTGTTCTGGCACAGGTGGTGCTGGGAACCTTACAGACTGCAGTCCCTAAGGCTTGGGGCTGGTGTGAGATTGTGGTGGCAGCATCCTATCCTGCAGGCTTCCACGATGAGCAGCCAAATCCTGCTCCTGGCTGTGCTCCCGGCGCTCCTGGGTCCTCCAGCTGCCATGGCACAGAAGAGGAGCCAAGGTGGGTGTTGAACACTGGGTACACATGGTGGGTGGGACATAAAGAGGGCTTCAGTACCAATTTGCTACAGTGCCAGTCTGTGCCCTGAGTGCTTACTGCTCTGCAGCAGTGTGCAAGGATGTGCTGCAAGCTGACATCGCCTTCCTGGTGGATGGTTCATCCAGCATTGGAAGGAACAACTTCCGTGCTGTCCGCGCCTTCATGGACGAGCTGGTGGGGCCCTTTGTGCAGGTGGTGGGTGAGAGGGCAGTGCGCTTTGCCGTGGCACAGTACAGTGATGACCCACGGTGAGCCCAAGGGAAGGGACATGTGGGGTGCAGGGTGGCAGGGCTGGGAAATGACAGTGTCCCCCTGCACTCTGCAGGGTGGAATTCCCATTCTCCCAGCACACTGATGGCATAAGTGTCCGGAGGGCCATCCAGCAGCTGAGCTACAAGGGTGGCAACACACGGACTGGCGCTGGCTTCCGATACATTGCTGACAACTTCTTTGGCCCCACACAGCGCCGGCCTGGGGTCCCCCAGGTATGTGCAGAGCAGTGGCTCTGGCAAGATGGGTAGAAGTGTCAGGTCCATGGGCCCCATGCTGAATCCCATAGTTCTTTCCTGGCCCTGCAGATCTGCATTCTCATCACGGATGGCAAGTCCCAGGATGATGTTGAGGGGCCAGCAGGGCAGCTGAAGAGCCAGGGCATCAAGGTCTTTGCCGTGGGTGAGTGAGGCTTCCGCACAATGTAAAAAAGACTTCTGCTTGGTTCAGGTTCCTGCCTCACCCATCATCTCCCTCTGTCCCAGGTATTAAGAATGCTGACCACAAGGAGCTGATCCGTGTGGCCTCAATGCCTACTGATGCATTCTTCTTCTACACTGGTGATTTCAAGCTGCTGGACACGCTGGTGCCACTGATGACACGCAGGGTGTGCACAAGTGTTGGGGGCACCCTGCACCTGCTGGGTATGGGCCCCTATCCTCCTCCCTGCGGGGCACAGGTGCTGACATTGCTGGGTGCCAGACAGTGCAACCTTAGCATCCGTCCTGCTCCCAAAATAATCTCCTCGCTATCCCATCCCATTGGGCACATATCTGTGCCACCCCAGCAAGATCTCCCCTCTGCTTCATGCACTGTGGAGCCAACAGCCCCTGTGCTACCCCANTGCGCTCAGCACGGAACGGCTCGGAGCGGTGCGGGACGGAGCGGCCCCGCGGGGGCAGTGGGTGAGCGCGGAGTTGTGGCGGGGGTCCCCCCGCGGGTGGGGAGCACTGGCGGGCAGGACGGAGCCTCCGCGCGGGCACCTGTGGGCACTCGCCCACCCTCCTGCGCCGGGGCTCGTACCGCCTGGGTCAGGCTGTGCTAGGGCTGGGACCCGGCGTAGCCATCGCGGGGGTATCGAGCCTGGTGCCCTTCGCCGCCGCTTGCGTGGAAGCGGCGGGGCGGAGGGCTGGCAGGCAGGGCTGCCCACGCTGGCTCCCCACTGCCCTAGAGCACCTTCCTGGGGCGGGAGGAGCCTCTGCGGGCGGGGAGCCCAGGTGCAGCAGCGGCTGGGGGGCGCCGCTGCCGATGCCGTGGCGTGGGACAGGGGAAGGGGTGGCCCAGGCAGAACCCAGGCTGTAGTCGGGCCAGGCGCTCCCTGTATCTCCTCACCGTGGACAGCCCCACCGGCTGTTCATGGGCCAGCTGCTGCCCGCCTGCGCCGGCCCGAAGCGGGGCTCTCTCTGCACCGGGGGTGCCTGGGATGGTAGTGGCACCCTGCCCTCTCAACACTGCCAGGTGTTCTGGCACAGGTGGTGCTGGGAACCTTACAGACTGCAGTCCCTAAGGCTTGGGGCTGGTGTGAGATTGTGGTGGCAGCATCCTATCCTGCAGGCTTCCACGATGAGCAGCCAAATCCTGCTCCTGGCTGTGCTCCCGGCGCTCCTGGGTCCTCCAGCTGCCATGGCACAGAAGAGGAGCCAAGGTGGGTGTTGAACACTGGGTACACATGGTGGGTGGGACATAAAGAGGGCTTCAGTACCAATTTGCTACAGTGCCAGTCTGTGCCCTGAGTGCTTACTGCTCTGCAGCAGTGTGCAAGGANGTGCACAAGTGTTGGGGGCACCCTGCACCTGCTGGGTATGGGCCCCTATCCTCCTCCCTGCGGGGCACAGGTGCTGACATTGCTGGGTGCCAGACAGTGCAACCTTAGCATCCGTCCTGCTCCCAAAATAATCTCCTCGCTATCCCATCCCATTGGGCACATATCTGTGCCACCCCAGCAAGATCTCCCCTCTGCTTCATGCACTGTGGAGCCAACAGCCCCTGTGCTACCCCACAGATGGGCCAAGCCACACTGGCCCCTCCAACCTGGAGATCCCGGAGCAGGGCCTCCACCATCTGCGGATCCGCTGGAGAGCAGACAGTGGTCCCATCACTGGCTACCGGGTGCAGTACATGCCACTGACAGGGCTAGGGCAGCCAATCATGGCAGAGAGGCAGGAGGTGAGTGCCCCCACCTGCCTGTTCAGAGTTCCTGGAGGCTCCTGGTGCCTCCATGTGTGACCTGGGGAAGATGAAGGAGTGACATTGTTCCTGCCCAGGTGAGCTTGGGGCCACAAGAGACAAGCACAGTGCTACGGGGACTACGTGTTGGGACAGAGTACCTGATCACTGTCACTGCCCAGTACACCAACAGCATCGGCAAGTCAGTGTCTGGCCAAGCAAGAACCCGTGAGTGTCCATGTTCATAGGGACAAGGGAGAGTGCAGGCATTGGGTGCCCACAGCATATGAGGCTGGGGATTCATCCCTGCTTCTGTGTGCCTCCAGAAAGCCGTGCTGGCTCCACGGTGGATTTTCGCGTGGTGGAGATGGGACCAACCTTTCTGCGGCTGGCCTGGCAGCCTGACCGTGAGCCCCCCCGGGGCTACAGCCTCAGCTATGCTGTGCAAGGTGAATGATGGTCCCTGCAAGGGTTGGTGCTGCCTGGGCACTCTGCCTTTGTGCAGCCCCCTGGGCAAAGGGAGGTATGGATGAGAGTTAATTCATGGATACATGCCCAGATTGCTGTGGGTGTGTACCCGCCCACTTTCACTGGCACGTGTGCACTGGGTGTGGGGCACATGTGTGTGCAGAGGTGTGGAGACAGCTTGTATATTCCAAAACCTGGAGGCTTCATGCGCAAGGCTCAGGGTGTTTGCTTGGGCATGCACAATGGCAGGGGGCCTGGCATGTGCCCCCACAGCTGCTGCATATAGGGGCAGGCACCAGACCCCTGTTCCAGCCAGGGACTGGGCTGGAGCCACACACCTGGCTGGAGCCACACACCTGGCAGCCCCACCCTGGCCTCAGGCACGGGTGCCCCTGACCTGGCCCATGTCCCAGCCTCTTTCTGGTGCTCCCCACCCCTGGCACTGACTGGCATCCTTAGGGCAGGGTGCAGGGCCAAAGACACCCCTTCCCTGCTAGGCCTGATGTGTGCCATGTCCCTGTGCCCCCCCTACACCCCTCCAGGAGCACCTCACAGGGAGGAGAAGAGCCTGACAGCCAGTGCACAGTCAGCCACACTCAGCAACCTGCAGCCTGACACTGAGTATGTGGTGATGCTCCAGCCCCACTATGCAGAGCAGCCCACTGTCCCAGCCACCCTCACTGCCCGGACACGTAAGTACTGTGCCCAGCCCTGGGCCCAGCTGGGGTTAGGAATGACTTCCCAGCACAGGGCTGCCCCCCTCCAATCACTGTTCCCCATTGGGATGAGGCTGCCTGGCCCATTGCTGCCTGTAGGGGTGGGACGGGGATGCAGGCTCTGAGCCCCAGAAGTTGCTCCAGGGCAGGATGCAGCACTGTGCACTCCCAGTTTCCTTTGCAGTCTTCTGGGAGTATTTCCACCAGAGCTGTTGTCCCGTGACATAAAAAATGTTGTCTGAAAAAATGCAGGGTTTGAGTACAGTGCTCTGTAGGAGTAAAGAGTGGTCTCCACCAGGGCAGAGGCTTTTGGAAAGATCTCTGGGTAAGAGTGGGGGTGAAGCCTCAGGGCAACACCTTTGCAAGCATCAGATTTTGGCAAACCAATTCCTTCAGCTGCCCAAGGCAATCTTAACCCACAGAAAATATTTAAGCCATTCAGAGTAAGACATTTGAGTGCCATTTTGCATGAGTTTGATGCTTTGAAGGAGTTGCCTGAGTGTGGGCTGCACTCAGTGATCTCAGTGTGGTTAGCATCCATGAATAGGGGCAAGGGGGCTTCCTGGAGACATCGGTTTGCAGGTGAAGGTGCTTCCTTCTGCCCCCTGGCCCATTCTCATATGGGAGATGAACAGTCACCTCACTTCCACAGGGCACCTGGTGGGTGTGCAGCATTTGACTGTCCACAACATCTCAGCACAGAGCATGCTGCTGGCCTGGCAGTCTGTTGATGATGCTACAGGCTACCGGCTCTCCTGGGCAACCCGCACAGGTAGGTGCCTCTCCCAGAGCTTGTGCTCCTTCTGCTGGTGGCCTCTGTGAGGAAGGACAGGAGGGAGATGGTGGCACCTGCTGCCTGAACTCCCCAAGGGACTGCTGCACTGGCTCCCACAGGGCAGGACAGGCACAGGGTGGACCTGGATGCTGGGCAGATGTCACACCCGTTGGTGGGGCTGCAGCCCAACACTGACTATGTCATGATGGTGGCTCCACTCTTCAGGCAGCTGGAGGGGCCCACAGCCACTGTGTGGCAGAGGACAGGTAGGTTTTGGGTACAGGTGATGCCATCCTGATGCTGTGTGTGGGAGAAGGCAGGGATCAGCCCTTAGAAGCCCCTATCCTTGCCATGTGCAGGGACCAGAGACATGGGCTGGGTGGCTGGCAGCAGAGTGGCACAAGGTACCCGGGTCCATGGGGTCCCTCTTGCAGATGCAGGTACAGACCAGATGCTGCAGACCAACATCCTGGGCCCCACATCCATCCAGGTGCTGTGGACCAGTGCCCATGATGCTCGTGGCTACCGTCTGGAGTGGAAGAGAGCCACAGGTGGGCTCAGAGTGCCTGTTGCCCCTGTGGGCCCTCCATGCCACTAGCTGGCTGTGATCCTTCCCTTCCTGCAGGACCAGAGGCCCCCAGAATGGTGTCTCTCCCCAGCAGCACCAATACTTACCAGCTGATGGGGCTGAAGCCAGGCACTGAATACCGCATCACCCTCTACACGCTGTATGATGGTGGGGAGGTGGCCACCCCTGTCATCACCTTTCAGACAGGTGAGTGCTGTTGTGTGTCCCCTGAGTTGTCCCCTACCATTCCAAGACTCTGGTATGAAGTGACGGTCCTACTGGGCATTGCTCAGCCTGAGGACTGCCTTGGCTATGAGTCCCCTCAGCTGTCTGTTCACAGCCCAAGATGAGTATGGGGATTGTGCTGTCCAGGCTGTGCCACTCCAGCTCTGCCTCATATGTCCCCTCACAGGTGTGGAGGTACCCGTGGCTGATGTGTCAGACCTGCGTCTTGTTGAGGAATCGGGCAGGTGGGTACGGCTGAATTGGACCAGTGTCCCTGGTGCCACCGAGTACAAAGTGGTGGTGCGCAACAACCAGGGTGAGTCTGTGGGCAGGGGTATGGGTGGCACCTGGGGTATACTGATCAGCTGACACTGAACAACCACACTGCCCTTCTCCTGGCAGATGGCACAGAGAGGACAAGGCACATCCCAGGCAGCCAGACAGGACTAGAGCTTGGTGACCTCCGGGAGGGCATCACTTACCTGGTGCGTGTCTCAGCACTAGCAGGCAGTCAGGAGGGCAATGCTACCACACTCACCATCCGTCTCAGTAAGTCCACATGAGGTTTGGTGCCAGGAGTTCTGGTACTGCACTCTGGCATGCATCTGTTTTCCATCCCCCTGCAACCCCTTGGGGTGGCAGCTTGGCTGTGGGGTCCCTTTGGACTCCCCAAGGTGACGCTGTGGTGCTATGGGGTGGTGCAGAGGATCCACAGGTGGGCAGCATTTCGGAGCTGCGGGTGATGGAGGCTGGTCCCAGCCAGCTGCGGGTCACCTGGCGAGGGCTACCAGGCGCTGGGGGTTATCTGCTGACCTGGCAAGGCAGTGATGGTGAGTGTATGGACTATGAGATGCTGTAGCAGCAGTGCTGGAGCCCTTCCTATCCCAGCCATCTCTCAGGTCTGAAGAAATCCCGCTTCCTCCCTGCTGACCCCACCACCTTCACCATCGAGGGGCTGCACACCAACACTGTCTACACTGTTGGTGTCTCAGCCATTGTGGATGGCCGTGAAGGCAGCCCTGTCACTGCCACAGGACATACAGGTGAGGTAACCCCTGCCTGACAGTGCTGTCTGGTGCTATTTGCTGTGAACCTGGGTGACAGTGGCCCTCTTGGTGTCACAGTGCCGGAGCAGGTGGGGAAGGTGACCCAGCTGGAGGTGCAGGCATCCAGGAGCAATGTTGCCCGTGTCACTTGGGTCGGTGTGCCGGGAGCCACTGCCTACCGCGTGGTGTGGAGCCGCAAGGATGGTACTGTGGGACAGGGATGGGGGCGAGTTGTGCACCCACCAGCAGGGTGGGGGGCCTGATGCCACAGTCCTTGGCAGGGAGTTTGGAGAATAGCCGGCGACTTCCTGGCCACATCAACTCCTTTGACATCCCCAACCTGGAGGGAGGTGTCTCCTACACTGTGAAGGTGACGGCACTCATTGGCAACCAGGAAGGCAATCCTGTCTCCATTATTGTCACCACACGTGAGTGCTGGGGCAGGGGGCATTATCCCAGGGTGGCACTGGGCACTCCTGCCCTTAATATCTGCCCCTCTGCTCCACAGCAGAGGCAGTTCCCCTACAGCCCGTCAGTGGCTTCCAGGTGACTAAAGCCTCAGGGCACCTTCTGCGCCTGACCTGGCTGCCAGTGGCTGGCAGCACCGGGTACCGTCTGTTCTGGCGCCTGGCTGAAGGTAAGCATAGTGGGGTGGCACCCCTGCATCCCTGTCAACCCCCATCTGCACCCCCTCACCCCTCTCTGCCCCTGCCAGGGGGACCCCAGCATATCCAGCAGCTCCCAGCCACCTCCAACTCTTATGATGTGTTGGGATTGGAATCGGGCCGGCGCTACCATATCAGCATCTCCAGTCTTACTGGCAGCCGAGAGAGTGAGCCAGTCACCATCAGTGCCATCACCAGTAAGGGACTACCTGGGGCCAAGGCAGCATAAGCTCTCTGACACATGGTTTGAGCCCAGAGAGGCACCCAAAGACCAGACTGTCCCAGCATTGGGCTGGGGAGGGTTCGGGTTGGGGGCTGCCCCATGAATCTGGAACACCCTTTCTTCCCCCTTGGTAGCTGCCCCAAGCCACATCACCAGTCTGCAGGTGACGGAGGTGCAGAGAGATTCGGTGACTCTCACCTGGACCCCAATCCCTGGTGCCTCTGGCTATATCCTCTCTTGGAGCCCTCCCGCAGGTGAGACAAGTGGGTGGTCCCAGAATGGCAGGCAGCATCTCCGCAGCGGCTTGCTGATTCCTCTGACTGTTCCCTGGGTGGCAGCTGGTGGAGAGAAGGGGCAGATACTGCCCAGCACTGCCAGCTCCCAGCAGGTCTCTGGGCTGCGCCTGGGCCAGCGCTACACCTTCACCCTCCGCCCACTCCTGGGGAGCATACCAGGTGCTGAGGCATCTGTCAGTGAGCGCACAGGTACTGTGGGGTCACTGCAGGAGTGGGCTGGGCTTGTTTCCACTCTGCTGGTGGCTTCACCCCTTCCTGGCCTGCAGTCTGCAGGGATGCCCTTGGTGACGTGGTCTTTCTAGTACACGGCACCCGCAACAGCTCCTCTAGTGCTGATGCTGTCCGCACCCTCCTCTCCAACACCGTGTCTGCCCTGGGGCACCTAGGCCCTGAGGGCACGCAGGTAGGCTGCTGCCACAGCACTGGGGACACGAAGCTGAGGGAGGCATGGGTGGGTCATGGTGCCCATTTATCTCATTGCACCCTTGCAGGTGGCCCTGGCCACATACAGCTACCGCAGCCTACCCTGGCTGCTCCTTAACCGCTCCCATGACCTGCCCACTGTGCTGGAACACATCCGCACCATGCGCTATGAGGAGCCCAGCGGCAATTCCATCGGTGAGGGGCAGCACTAGGACCTGGGGCAGTGGTTTCCAGGATCCTGCTGACTGTCCCTTCTTGCTTCTCCCTCTCTAGGGGCAGCCATCACCTTTGCCAGGACCTACCTGCTGAGTCCTGGTGCAGGGCGCCGTCCCAGGGTACCAGCAGTGCTGGTGGTTCTGGCTGACAGTCCTTCTGGGGATGATGCCGTCACTGTGGCCAGAGATGTCAAGGCTGGGGGTGAGGATGAATGGGGTCTCATCAGGGTGTGCAGGGACTTTTGTGGGGTGCTGAGGGTGCTCTCGGCTCAGGGGTACAGGTGCTGGCAGTGGACATGGAGGGGGCAGACCGGGAGCAGCTCCAGCACATGGTCACCAGTGAGGACCCACGGTACATCTACCATGGCAGTGACCTGGCAGAGCTGGAGGGAGAGCTCATTGATGATCTCTGCACCATCATCTCCACCATGGTAAGGGCCAGAGTATCTTAGGGGATGTGGAGGGGGCGGAGCCCAATGTAAGCCAGGAGGTCTCCTATCCCTGGGTTCACACAGGCTTGTCTTTTCTTGCCAGCCAGTGCCCAAGTCGAAGCCCTGCACTGTGCAGTGCCCCAAGGTGAGCTTCTAGAGGCTGTGCCATGTTGTGCCATGCCATGCCACAGGCACTCAGCATGGGTCAGGAACCCCTAGCTGCTGATGGCAGAAGCCTAGTGGAAAGTTAAGTATGAGGGTGCCAGCCCCTAAACCCTTCCCTCTGTCTCTTTGCAGGGCGAGAAGGGAGACCGTGGTGAGGCAGTGAGTGCTTTGGTGACACCCCACCACCAGCTGGTGGCTCCGGGGGGTTTGCATCTCCCAAATCATGCTAACATCAGTTCACAGGGGATGCTCACTACTGGCTTTTCTCTGCAGGGACTGCAAGGACTTATGGGACCACCAGGTCTCCCTGGTCAGCCGGTAATAACCTGATGGAGAGGGGCATAAGAGGGGCAGCTCCCCGGAGAGGGCAGTGTTATGGTCCCCATGTCCTCATGTTCCCTTGTCCCTTTATCCTGCCAGCGGGTGGGTGTGGGGCAAGGACATGTCCAACCCTTGCTACAGGGGTAGACAGGCAACACCTCTTGATCACCGCCTGCCACTCAGGCTGTCGTCTCCACTGTCTCCAGGGTCGCCATGGGCTTCCTGGCCCTCCAGGGGCACAGGGTGCACCAGGAGAGAGTGCTGAGAGTCTAGGCAAGAAGGGGGACAGGGTGAGTACCTCTGGCTCCTCACCTGGGCACCCTAGGATCCCTGGACACAGTGACCTGACTCCATGGGGCCTCTCACTGCCCCTGTCCCTTTGGTCTCCACACCTACTCTGGAGGGGAAATCCCACTGAAGAACCCCAGTCCGCCTCCACACTGCACCCTCACACCCCAGCTCAGCACACGAGGGAAAGGCACCCTGAAACCCAGCTCTGCCTTGGGGCTGCCCTGAGCTGCCAGTGCTGGGACCAGCACTGCCTGGAGTACTGAAGGAGTCTGGCAGTGCTGGTGTACGCCAGATGCTGGCATTATGATCCTCTGTCCTGCAGGGATTTCCTGGAGCCAATGGATTACCAGGAAGCCCTGGACGTCCTGGGAATCCTGGATCACCTGGGCAGCCAGTGAGTAAGGATGTCCCTTGGCTTTACTGCTGCATAGTGGGCTCTTCCTATCGCCTTGCCTGCTCCCTGAGCCAGCCTCTGCTTTCCTGTTCCCTGTGCTGGGGGAGTGTCAGCAGCTGGCAGGGTCATTGCTGTCTCCTGTGTGTGTATCCCAGGAAAAGTGTATTGTATATCCTTGCTTTGGCTGGAGATGCCATGCCATGCCACTCCACCCCATTCCAGCTCATACCATGCTCATTCCCCTGGCTGGCAAGGACATGTTCACCTCCTGAACTGTTGTTTTCTAGGGTATCCCTGGTCCTCGAGGACATCCTGTGAGTATGACCCTAGCCCTTCCCAACCCTTTTCACACCCAACACCTCCTCTCATTCTCATCTTTCCTTCCCAGGGGACACAAGGGCCCATGGGACTTACTGGTCCAAAGGGGGAGAAAGGTGAACCGGTAGGTGATGGACATGGAAGCTGTCCCACAAGGGTCCCTGGGGAGCACTGGGCACCCTGGTAGGCACATCTTCGTGCCTGGCGTCTCCTGGCCCCAGGGTCTTCCAATCTCCCTGCCAGACTCCTGGCTTTGTGCACTGTGGCCACAACAGGGCACATGCAGTCACTGATTTTTCCTCCCCCTCCTCCTGCAGGGAGAGCCCAGGGTGATCATAGATGGAGAACAGGGACTACCAGGCCAGAAAGGGGAGCCAGGTGTGCCGGTAGGTGTGGGAATACAGATATAAAAGGGTCTCTGCCAGCATCTCCAGCCCACACCACAGCCTCAGCTGATGGAGCACCTCTGTCCTCCAGGGCAGCCCCGGCTCACCTGGAATCCCTGGCCCACGGGGGCCCCTTGGTGATCCAGGCTTGCCTGGTCCACTTGGACCCATGGGGCTACCAGGACCTCCTGGAGAGTTTGTGAAGGTACATACCTCTGATGCTGCATGGGAATGGCTAGGGGATGTGTGGGCAGATGGATGGGGGAACAGCCAGCTGCTTGGAGTTGCTCCCCTGTGGACTCCTCCTGGTCCTGCTCATGGGCTGTGCCCTCCAGCAGCTGTGCCTGCACACATAGGCATGTGCCTGAGCTGTTGCTGTCACTGGGCAGTGTGGAGAGAGGTGGAGAGAGGCACATGGCATGCACATACCCTAATGCCACTGATGATGGGCTCTACCCAGCATGTTCCTCTTCTATTTGAGGAAGGCATGGGAACTGCTCAGAACTGCCCTTATTTGCCTTTTTTTTTCTCTTGCAGGGAGAAAAGGGTGACCGAGGGGAAAGGGTAAGTGCTGTGCATTTCCCTGACTCCTCTGCCCTACTGGGTGGAGGTCCCTTGAGTGTCCAAGGGCACTGCAGCCCCTCAGGGTGCTGGGAAGGACCGAGCCCTCAGGGCAACCACACAGGAACTGATCCTTCTCTCTGCAGGGCCCCCCTGGATTTGTAGATGGGGCAGTACTTCAAGGGGATCCTGGACCCCCAGTGAGTCAAGCTCCTAGGCCAACAGGGTTGGCAGAGGGGATCAGGGCTGCAATGGCTATATGTGCCCAGGGCTGAGTTGCATCCCCAGAGGCTGAGATTTTCTCTCTTGCAGGGCCTGCCTGGAGACCCTGGACCTCGGGGACCTGCTGGGCCCCCTGGCCTGAAGGGAGAGAAGGTAAGAAGGTGGCAGGGATGCTCCCCACTGGGGCTGGACCTCACACCACTCTCCCACGGGGATTCCCATCTAATGGGCATCTCCATGTCATGAGCATGGCTATTGCCTTTCCAAATCCAAAGGGTGATGGCACAGAAGGTTTCCCAGGATCACCTGGCCACCCTGGGGACCCAGGAGACAGGGTGAGTTTCCTGAGAGAAGGTAAGACAGGCAGGAGCTGGCCATGCCAAGAGCCAAGCCCCAAGGGGACACTTGAGAGCTCCTGCTTTGAACAGCCTGGGCATTTTCCTTGTCATACCAAAGGTGACAACATCTCTGTTCTCCTTTGCAGGGTCCTCGAGGACCACCGGGGCAGCAGGGCAGGAAGGTGAGTGGTGTACGAACTGAAGGGACAATCTTACCATGCTTTTGGCAGGGAGAAAAGGGTTCTGGATTCTGTGCCAGCACCCAGGATTCCCCCAAAGGTACTGCTGCCCCTGACCCTGTGTTTCTCCTGTACCAGGGAGACCGTGGGACACCGGGTGAGCTGGGAGAGAAGGGCAAGAAGGTGAGATGGGGCCAAAGCAGACCAGCAGTGACCGGTCCTGGTGTCTCTGAGACCTGGTGGTGACTGTGCTTGGGGATTGCTGTCACAACCCAGCAGTCTTGGATGGGATTCAGGACTGAATTGTGAAGAGCTCTGGGGCACTGAGTGGGGTGGGAACAGTGTGATGAAGAGCGAGGAAGGCTCCCTGAAGCCCTCCTCTGCTTTGCTCTGCAGGGAGACCGTGGCTTGCCAGGCACAGAAGGTCAGAAGGTAGGTGCGCTGGGGCAATTGGCATGGTGGAGTGATGCCTACTCTGCCCTGGAGCAGCCACCCTGGCAGGGGGTGGCAAGATACCTGCACACCTTCCTCTTCCTCCTCTCCTGCAGGGTGAGATGGGAGCCCCAGGGCACCCAGGGCCATCAGGCAGAGAGGTAAGTCCGGGTAGCGGGTGTGGTGCTGTGGAGCCAGGAGCTGCCATGCCCTGGGTGCATGTTCCCAGGCACTGCCAACCCCTTGAGGCCTTTAATCTTGTCTTAGGGAGCTCCAGGACCGACTGGCCCCCGGGGGGAGAAGGTGAGGGCACAGTGAGGTCACAGTGGGGTGGCAGGGGACTATTGGGAAAGGGGCTAGCAGTGACATCTGTCTCTCTGCAGGGAGATCCAGGACCACCTGGCAAGCCAGTAAGTGATGCTGCCCAGCAGATCCACCTCTGCCTGCCCCACCCCCAAGACAGGGAACCATGGCCAGAGCCCAGCATGGTCTCCTCTGCTTCCCTTCCAGGCTTCTAGTGTGACTGGTGTTGGAGAGAAGGTAACCTGGCCCAGCTGTGCCCTCCACCCTCTGGGCATGGCTTTGGGCTGGGCAGGGTGATTGGACAGTTGGGCTCATCCTGGTCCCAGGTCTGGTTGTCCACAGCTGCAGTGGGGATAAAAATGGGTCGTTTGAGGTGCTGATTTTGTCTGCTCCAGGGTGACAGAGGTTTCCCAGGACCAGAAGGACCTCCTGGCCCCAAGGGTGACATGGGAGATAAAGGCGCCCGTGTGAGTATTGCCTTGAGGATAGCAAGCACAAGGCACATGGCACAGCCCTCCCCAGACTCCTGGTACCTGTGCTGTTGCTCCATGCTATGTCCTTTCATGTCTAGGGTCCCCCTGGTTTGAGCATCCCAGGGCCAGCTGGTCCCAAAGGCAAGCAGGGTGATCGGGTGAGTCTAGGTGCACCCTGGGGGCACCAGCTCAAGGGCCTGGTCCCTCCCCTGTCAAGGGGTCACCGAGGTTCCCAGTGACACATGCTCTTCTTCTCCAACTAGGGTATTGTTGGCCTCACAGGCAGGAGTGGCCCAAAGGTAATGTCACTGCCCTTCCATTTATCTGTCCAGCTCTAGAGGGGCTGCTCCTGCAGGCTATGCCCCTTCTCTCCCCAGCTGCTCAGACTCTGTCCTGACTATTGCCCCTTCTCTTGCCTAGGGTGACCCAGGAGAGCCAGGGGAGAAGGGGGAGCCGGGCCGAGCAGGCACTCCTGGGCAGACCGGGATGCGAGGCAAGGAGGTAGAGTGGGACAAGGGGCTATGGGGCACTGTGGCCCTGAGGAGAGACAGGGCTGACAGGGAGCAGGGAGATGCTGGTGACTTGTACTTTTCTCTCCTGGCCAATGCCCACTGATTTGTGCTGCAGGGAGAGCGAGGAGAGAAAGGTGACGAAGGCATTCCAGTAAGTGAGGGTCCCCAAGACTACTGCCCCTCTTCCTACTGCCCCTGTTCCTACTGCCCCCCAATCACCCCCTCTTTACTCACAGGGCGAAGCAGGTCTGCCTGGCAAACCTGGAGACAGGGGTCCCCGGGTAAGTGCAGGGCTGCTGGGCACCTGGGGCAAGAAAGAGACCCATGGCCTCGGGGTGGCTCCTGCTAATGCACATCTTCCCTTTGCCCTCCACCCAGGGCCTTCCTGGCTACCGTGGCCTCCCCGGCGAGAAGGGAGACCTGGGGGACCCAGGACCTGAAGGCAGGAATGTGAGTACACACTGCTTGTATGTACCCACTGCTCCATGGTTACCCACCACCTCTCACATCTCACTGGCCCATACTCATCCTTACTCTAGGGGTACCCCCCATCCCACAGGACCCACACCCTAGAGATCCCCTATTCCCTCCCCCTCTGACTCCATTTCTCTTTCCTGCAGGGCAGCCCTGGAGCACCAGGGAGCAAAGGTGACCGTGGGGACCCGGTGAGTGATGGCAGGGCCACGTGTGCCCCCCCCACCCCCAAGCCAGCAGTGCCTTCCCCGGGGCTGCACCAGCTCCTCTTAATCTGCTTCCCTTGCCCTTCTTTCAGGGGCCTCCTGGACCTCCAGGACGAACTGTAAGTTTTGCCTCCCTTTTCTCCCTGCCCATGGGCTGCTGTCCAAGCCCCATGTGCTCCAACAGCTCTTCTCTGCCCCACAGCTCGATGTTGGGCTCGGAGGAGTGGGGAGAAAGGGTGAGAAGGTAATTAATGAGTCCTTGGGTTGCTGGTGGTGGGATACCTTCCGCTGTCCTCTGGACTCTGCCTGGCCACTGGGATTATTGTTCAAGCCCTCCCTGCCCAAAACAGCCTCTGCCACATGCAACTGATGCGCACCACAACTGAGAGGCACATGGAACTTGGGGACATATGGGCTGACACTTATGCCCAGTGATGGGAGGCCCTATAGGGCTGAGGTTTCCAAAGGAACTGATATGCTCCTAGCTCCCTAGTCCCACAGGGGTCCTGTGGCAACACCCAGCACTCTGCTTTTACAACCCAGCTTAGGCTCAGGATGGTAATTTTGGCCACAGGTTGTGTTCTGTGCTGGTGGCATTGTAGTCCCCAGCTGTGGCCAAGCTGGCTCCTGGCTCAGCAGTGCTGCTTGCTGCCTTTCTTCTGCAATCACACTCTGACCCCCACTCCCTCAGTGAGAGCTGCATTGAGCCCAGCCACCTCTTTTTCAGCCTGTATCTTTATTTTGAGACCTTTCCTCTCATTCCACCCCTAAACCACACAGCACCAGTACTCTGTGCTCTTGGTACAGCGCAGTACCCACTGACCAATGTGCCCTTCCCTGGCAGGGAGACCCTGGGGACCCAGGCAAGAATGGCGCAAAGGGTGCCCGGGGTGATGCTGGCTCCTCTGGAGTGCCTGGAGAGAGGGTAGGTGCTGGGTCCCTGGTGTGGGAGGCACTGGATAGCATGATGGGTGATATTCTGCAGGAGAGCTGGGGGTCCTGGTGTGCACGGACAGCCTGCTGAGCACCTAGGATCCCCTCCTTTCCCCCCATGCCCCACTGCTGAGCATGTCTCTTTCTTGTAGGGTGTGGAGGGCCCCCGTGGCCCCCCTGGCACACGGGTAAGTGTCGTCTTTCCCATGGGGGTCTGAATGGGGTACCCATGCCCTATGCAGCTCCTGTTAATGGGAGATGATGCTCACTGCTCTTCTGACCCCGTAGGGTGCCCCTGGGGACCAAGGCCTGCCAGGAGAGAAGGTGAGGGGATTGGGGGCTGAGGGTTTCCCCATAGTACTCCCACCCCAAAGCTCCAACCATCCTGCCCTGCTGTCTTACAGGGGGACCGTGGCCCACCAGGGCTGGATGGCCGCAATGGACTGGAAGGCAAACCTGGGCCCCCAGGGCCTGTTGGGCTGCGGGTGAGTGTGGTCCAAGGTGGGGGGAATGTCTGTGCCAGGTGGGAGCTTTGGGATAGAGGGATGATGGTGTGGGAGGAGCTGTCCCCCTGGGTGCTCCAGGCTGGGGATGCTCTAGAGAGGGGGCCTTTGGTAGAATGGGAACATCCCTGTCCTCACCTCCTCCTTGTGTGCAGGGGGACCCAGGAAAGCAGGGAGATCCTGGCCGGGATGTAAGTACCTCTGGAGAGGGTGGGTTTAGGTTATGTTCCTGCTGGTGCTATCAGACTTGCAAGAGACCAGTGTCCTGTCCCTTGCTTCTTGATCCAGGGCAGTGCAGCAAGACCCTCCCCTGAGCCCAGCAGAGTGCCACTGCCAGTCACACTCCCTGCGCCCAGGGCTGGCTATGGCAGATGGATGCCCTGCTGCCTTGTGCTCCCACCATCTCCTTTCTCTACAGGGACTGCCTGGGCTGCGTGGGGAGCAGGGACCACCTGGCCCTGTCGGTCCCCTAGGAATACCTGGCGTGCCTGTAAGCACCAGCCACCCTGCACTCTAGGGATACATCCTGTCCCATGCACTCTGTGGATCCCAGCTGGATTCATCTGGCAGGGCTTGCCCTGTGCCCAGCTTCCCCTTCCACATACCTTGAGGGTCCAGTGGGGCCCAGGCACCCCTGGCTGATGGTGCTCCTGGCTGGTGGAGAGCCTGGGGGGCTCCCTCACTACTGTTTTTTTTCCTCCCAGGGCAAACCCGGTGAGGATGGCAAACCTGGCCTGAATGGCAAGAATGTGAGTAGGGGGAAACAGGGCTTGACTTTGGGGCTCTCCCAGGATGCTGAGTGATAGTGATCCCTGTACAACATAAGGGAAGGGGAGGATGTGGCAAAGAACCCCCATGCTCTGAACCATCCTCTGGTTTGTACCCATGTTGAGATGGCTGAGTAGAGCACTGACAGGCAGCCCTTGTTCCCAGGGAGAAGATGGGACACCAGGAGAGGATGGGAGAAAGGTAAGGAGTTGATCCACGGGTGGTTCCTGTGTGGTCCCTGCGTGGTCCCCATGTGATCCTCACAAGCCCAATGGCTCCTCTCTGCCTGGACCAAGAGCGCAATTTTGGGGCATGCAGATGGGGCAGCATCCCTCCAACACCTTTCTCTCCTGGTTAGGGAGACAAAGGTGATACAGGACTACCCGGGAGAGAGGTGAGTACTCTCCAAAGAGGAGTGTGTGATGGGGGGTACTGGGTACATGTCCCCATCAAGGACAGACCTGGGTCCCAGATTCTGGGAGTGATACTGCTCTCTCGGCAGGGCCGCAGCGGTGCCAAGGGCGAGCAGGGGGACAGAGGTGTGCCAGGCCCCCTTGGCCCTCCTGGCCTTCCTGGTGTCCCAGGGCAGGTTGGCCCCCCAGGCCAGGTGTGTAATTCTCAACCCCATGGTGCCACTCAGCATCAGACCCTGGAGTTCAGACTGCTCTGAGCTATGGACCCCCATCCATGGCTCCCTCAGGGCACTGCCTTTTGTCCATGGGGGCTGGATGCTGTTGTGTCACCTCCATGTCTTCTAGGGCTCCCCAGGGCTCCGTGGGGTGGCTGGACCAAAGGTAAGCATGCTCCTGCCCCCCAGTCCTCCAAGGCAAAGGTCTGGGGGGGACAACATGACAGAGGGAAAAAGTCCTTGGCAGGAATCCCCAACCCCAAGATGACAGGGCTGGACCATAGCACTGCAGTTGATGCTGGGCAGCCTGACTGCTCCTCTTGATCTATTTGCTGTGTTTCAGGGGGACCCAGGAGAGCCTGGACTGCGAGGGGAGCCAGTGAGTACCCAGCACTGAGCCTGACAAGCTGTGAGCACCTTAATCACAGCCACAGCCCAAAGTGTTAACTCTGAAACTTGCTAAGGGTGAGCACTGCTCACCTCTCTTGCTGCACCTCTGTCCATCTTCTCATTCCCTCTTTTCCTGTAAACCTAGGGGCAACCTGGCAACCCTGGAGCACGTGGAGACCCTGGGACTGCAGTGGTGAGTCCCTACCCTGACTTGCTGTGCTGGGACAGCAGCAGCATCAGCCCTGGGGGACAGAGAACAATCCACAGCCTCTGCGGTGGGAACCTACTTTGTTTTTAATGGCTTTTCATTGCAGAACATTGAACGTAGCCTGGAAGCACTTGGCATCAAGGTATGTATTTCCTGACTGTTAGGCAGGGGCTTTTTCCTGCCACATGGCAGCAGGAAGAGGGCATGGGAGATGCTGGGAGATCTGAGCAATTCAGGATGGGTTAGTGGGATTGTGGGGTGCTGCCGCAATTGGGTTCCACTTATGCCCTGACTGGTGGCTCTCTCCTCCCTCCCAGATTTCATCCTTGAAGGAGCTCACAGGTGCCTATGATGGGAGCTCAGACTCGTTTCTGCTGGTGTCTGAGCGGCTGCGGGGCCCGAAGGGCAGTAGGGGGGATCCAGGAGAAAGGGGGCCCCCAGGCCGAGAGGTGAGTGGAGCCAGGCTCAATGCCAAGCCCCAACACTCTGCCCCACTCCTGCTTTCTGGGCTGGCTGGAGTTTAATGAACCTGGCTCAGCCCTGGGGTGTTCAGGGAGGGCTCACAGCCCCCTCAGGGCTCGCTCTGGCAGCACAGCTTATGTTTTGCAGGGCTCCTTAGGCTTCCCTGGCGAGCGAGGACCCAAAGGTGACAAGGGAGACCCAGGTACCCCCGGCCCCCAGGGCCCCATGGGCCGGGCCATGGGTGAGCGGGGTCCCGAGGGCCCGCCTGGGCAGCCAGGAGAGCCTGGAAAGCCAGGCATTCCTGGGGTGCCAGGCCGGGCTGGGGAGCTGGGGGAATCCGGGAGGTCCGGCGAGAAGGTGAGTGTGTGTGGAGGTGTGAGGTGAAGTTTGGAGGACCTGGTCTAGGGCCTGGGGATAGCCCCATGACAGCCACCATGGTGCTTTCACAGGGTGACCGAGGTGAGAAGGGCGACCGAGGTGAGCAGGTGAGCTGGGATAGGGACATGGTACCTTCCATTCCTTCTTGTGTTGTGATCCTCTTGAGGAGATCACAAGGAGATCTTGAGGAGAAGGGCTTTCTATGGGGCAGACAGATGCCCTGTGGAGGCCAGGAGTGGCCATACCAGGAAGGCTTTCCTCTCCCATGCCCTTTGACACTCAACCTATTTCTCTACCCTTCTCAGGGAAGGGATGGCTTGCCTGGACCCCCAGGGCCCCCAGGGCCCAAGGTAGGTGATGGCTGCTGCTGGAAACCATCGGCAAGGTGCCAGCCTGCCCCTCTGGGTATGGATTGCCAAATCCAGTCCCTTGGCACAGGGGCCAGGGGAGGGCTTTGCCCCTGAGGGTCCTTCCTGAGGTCCCCTAGGTGCTGGCCCTGACTGTGCTCTGCCCACAGGTGGACGTGGTAGAGGGCAGCCTGATGGGCCTCCCAGGCGAACGCGGCCCCATCGGACCCAAAGGATCAAAGGTGTGTAGATGGTCTGAAAGGGGAAGGGCAGCTGAGACAACTGAGCTGGGAAAATATCACGAGCTGGGGCTGAGGATGGTGGTGGGACAGAGGGGCAGCAAGGGCTGATGGCATTTGTCTTCTTCCCAACACAGGGTGAGCCAGGAGCTGAGGGTGAGCAGGGACCCAAAGGAGATAAGGTCTGAGGATAAGTCTCTAATGTCAAAAGGGAGCAAAGCCCTGGATGAGGGCACTGCTGGGCACACCCCTCTTTGGGTGCCAGCAAGCCCTAGGAGGTCATAGGAAGGTCCCTGCCTATCCTGTGACCCTGTGCCTGTTCCTACTGCAGGGTGAAGGTGGCTTAAGGGGTGACCGAGGGGAGCCCGGTGAGAAGGGCAGAGACGGTGCCCCAGTGAGTACCCCATTGTTCCCCTGCCTAATGCTGACCCCAGACCCTGCCTGCCACTGACCCCATCCCTGTCTCCATCCTTTGCTCCAGGGTCTCCCGGGCGAGAGAGGGCTGGCAGGCCCTGAGGGGAAGCCAGTAAGTAGAGATATGGTTGAGAGATCCAGGCTGGGATTAGGGCAGGTCCTGTGGTCTCACACCAGCCACCACCAGCACCAGCTGGAGCACTTATTGCCTCATTCACCTCCTCCTACCCCCAAATCCCATGCAGGGGCTGCAGGGTTTTAGGGGCCCTCTCCCTGTTCCTACCCCTTCTAAGTGCCCTGGCTGGGTACCACACACTGGGAATGGAGAACATCTCTTGGAGGCAGGCAGGGCTGTGTGAAGGTGATGGGTTTGCACCTGCCCACCAACTCTGATATGGTTTTTTGCAGGGCTTGCCAGGCTTTCCTGGTGTGCTGGGACGCCCGGTAGGTGTCTGTGGGTCCCTCATGTCCCTCTGCCCTACCACCTCAGCACACAGCTGGGGGCTCCTGGCTGTGAATACATTGTGAAACCAGGGGATCATCCTGCTTGGGCTAGGTCCTTGTCTCCCTGCATCTTAGCAGGACCTGTCCCGGCTTGTCTTACTTGGTGCTTACAAGAGTCACTGGCACTGTCTGGGTCTGCTCTCCCTGAGGACACCCCCTGCTCCCACTGGGGAAAACCCACTTCTCTAGTGATCCCATTTCTTCTTCCCTTCAGGGCAATCAGGGAGACCCAGGACCCCCAGGACCTCCGGTAAGAGGCCACCTTGCACCATGTGCAGGGGAACATCATGCAAGGGCAATGACAGCCAGGATGGGCATTCCCCCAGGGAGCGGAGGTGGGGTGGCAGTGCTGGGACTGAGTGGTCCTGCTGCCCACTCCTTGTCCTGTGCTACCAGCAAGCACCATCCCAATAATGTCCCCTTGTCCCCTGCAGGGCAGCACTGGCCCACCAGGGACCCAGGGCCCAGCTGGTGTCAAGGTAAGGCAGCAGCATTGGCATCTGCATCAGCATTGCCATGTCCAGCCTGGCAGAGGGAAAATGGTGCATTGCCAGATTTGGGGACTGGAGGGAGGACCACATTTCAGGAAGTTTGGGACTAGAGGGAGGGACATTTGGGCTGGACCCCTTCCTGGATATCCAGGTATGAAGATCTGCCTGTGACCAAAGTAGCTGATTTGTTGGGGTGGTCATGCTCATGCAGTGTGTTCTTCACAGGGTGATCCAGGGGAACCTGGTTCCAGTATCCGTGTGAGTACTCATACCCTCCCTGCCAGTACCCACCTGGCTGCCCAAAACCATCCAGCCTCCCCAAATCAGCCAGTCCCACCCCAACACACCTTCCCACAGGAGGAGCCAAGATCCTGGCTGTGCCATCCCCTCTCTGATATGGCTGTTTCCATTGCAGGGCTTGCCTGGCCCCCAGGGCAACATGGGCCTGCCAGGACCCCTTGGCCCTGCTGGCCCAGTGGTAGGTGTTTGCAACATTCTAAACTGGCCCCTTGGCTGTTCCTGGTGCCTGGGATGCTGTGATTTCTGCTCATGTCTCCATTGCAGGGCCCACCAGGTGTCCCTGGGCTGCCAGGACAAGTGGTGAGTGTGTTGCCCCCCATATCTGGCTGCCATCAGTGTGGATGCTTGGGGCTGCCTGGGGGGTGTAGGACCCCCCCATGTCCCACCCTCACTCCTACCATCTGCAGGGGGAGAGTGGGAAGCCAGGGGTGCCAGGCAGGGATGGTGTGCCAGGAAAGGACGGTGAGGCAGGAGTACCTGGGAAGATGGTATGTTGATGCTTACCTTGCCTCATCCCAGGGGGTCCCTCACTCAGCTCAGCCTGGGTTGTTTGCAACTAAGGCTAAAGGCTGTGTCACTTGTGCCAGGGCTTACCGGGACCTTCAGGGCCTGCTGGTCCTAAGGGAGAGCCAGGGAATGCTGGAGCTCCAGGGCAGGTGAGTGCAGAGCTGCCTTGTCCAGTGTTCCTGGCCTGAATGAGGGGGAGCATCCCAGTGCAGCCCTGCTCACCTGCCCACTCTTGTCCTCTGCTCTAGGCCATCGCTGGCCCCCCTGGAGCCAAGGGAGAGAAGGTAAGGAGCCAGGGTGTGAGGGCTGGGATGGGCAAGGGTCTGCTGGACACTAGCATCCACAGTGGATACATCTGAGTACCTGTGTGTCCCCTGCAGGGTGAGCCGGCACTGCTGGAGGGTGTGCTGCTGGGAGAGCCTGTGAGTCACCCATAAACCTTGACACTCCCATTACCCTCATGTCCCCTCATTAACCTTTCCAAACCATTAACCTCATCTTCTCCCACTACCCTTGCCTTCTGAGGAGCAAGCCAGCCCTGTGGCTGCACTCTACCCTAACACTGCTGTCCCTGACAGGGCTCCAAGGGTGACCGTGGCTTGCCAGGCCCCAAGGGTGAGAAAGTAAGCACTGTCCTGGGGGTTGGTTAGGAGGGGGCTGTGTGGTCCCCAGCTCCCTCGCTGCTTGACCAGTGTGGGGATTCAGCTGCAGCTGCTCCCCCAGTTCATAATCCTACACATCTGCTTTTCCCCTTGTTTTTCCCTGCTAGGGGGAGCCAGGAAGGTTTGGAGAACCAGGAGATCCTGGGGAAGATGTGAGTAGGAGGCACATGGGCATGGTGGGTGGATACTGGGGACAGTGGATGCTGGTGGGGGCTGGGATACCTGCCCCCTACTGCCCAGGTCTTCCTGGGGGCTTGGTGTCTTCACAGGGAGCCAAGGGATCCTCTGGAGCCAAAGGGGAGAAGGTACGTGTCCCCTGTCCCCAGGGCCATCCCCCACCCTGGGTGGAATGGTGGCCCTGGCAACCCTGTGCACACCAGCCGGGTGATGTGCACATGCTCTCTGCAACCTTGCAGGGATCACAGGGTGTTGGTGCACGGGGACCACCAGGACAGGACGGGCCTCCAGGTTTGAAGGTAACCCCTGTCCTCATGCCACCCTGGCTCTGATTATGTTCCTAATGCCCCAGGGATGTTCTAGCTTGGCTGGCTGAGGGAAAAGCACACTCCTGAGGAGCTGTTTTTGTGGGCCTCAACTTTTACTTCCCTACTTCAGGGTGACACTGGCTTGCCAGGATTACCAGGACCCCCAGGCTTGGCAGGCATTGCTGGGATGCCAGGACAGCCAGGCCTGAGAGGGGACAATGGACAGCCTGGCCCTCCAGGTCCCCCAGGAGAGAGGGTAAAGACTACAACCAGAATGTGGCATCACTGGTCCTGGCAACCGTGGACCCTTGTGCAGGGTCAGTGAGGTCCCTGCAAGCCCCATTGCTTCCCAGCCACAGCCCCTGGGCATTCCCTGCTTTTTCTCTGCCAGGGTTTGATCGGCTTTCCAGGCAGGGATGGCACCGCTGGACCACCGGGACCTGTGGGGCCCCCAGGACCGGCTGTGAGTATGGTGATACAGCATTCCTGGGGGTGTAGGCTCTGCCCTGGCTTCCCCGCTGTCTCAGACAGGATGACAGGGACCCAGCCAGCCCCTGGGGCGGGACATTGCTGGAGTGTCCAGTACCGTAGTGGGACTCTCAACGATGTTTTGCAGGGTGTCTGGCATTGCTTTCCTCCCATGGGTTGCTCACCTTTCTCCTTTCTTTTAGGGCATACAAGGGGCCCCTGGCCTGAAGGGTGACAAGGTAGGACCAAGGGCAGCCCTATGGCATAAGAGGTGGGAAGCTGCTTCTCTTGGGGAGTGTCCCTGTAGCGACCTCACCCACCCCTGAGGGCGCTGAGCCCACTGTGGATGGTGGCACATGGGAGCCTCCTGTGTTCCAGGCACCTAGAGAGGTGGTGGGGATTGTGGGGTGTCCCCTGGCATGGGGGGGTACCTGGCAGGACTGGAAGGAGCTGTGGGCAGTGAGGATGGGGATGAGTTCTTGCCTTCCTCTGGCAGGGTGCTCTGGGGGTGGGGCTGCCAGGAGCCAGAGGTGAACGTGGTGACCCGGGACCACGGGTAGGTACTGCCACAGTCCCCACCATGTCCCCACAGCCAGGGACAGGAAGGCTCACAGTGCCCTGACAGGTCTCTGAGCCAGAGCTGCAGCTGTCCCTGGGGTGGGGTGATGCTGAGATGCCCCCAAACTAAACCCTCTTCTCACATCCCTTCCTTCTTGAAGGGTGAAGATGGACACCCAGGGCCAGAAGGGGATCGTGGGCCAGCAGTAAGCACCCCACTTCCTCAGCTGCACACTGATCCAGGCCCCTTCATAACCATACCTCTCTTCTTCCCCACAGGGCTTGCCTGGGAACCGCGGGGAGCGTGGAGACAAGGTAAGGGACTCTGTGAGCTGAGGAACTGAAGGGAGAATGATGCACCTCCAGGTACTGGGGTGCCCAGGGAGGTGCTGCCTGCTCCCTGCTGTGCATCTTCACATCTCACCTTCCTCACAGGGTGACCTTGGGGCCCCAGGACCCAAAGGAGACAAGGTAAGTCCTTGGGGCAGGGGGCAGTGAGAAGGCAGGCAGCAGCCCTGGCTCCCCTTCTCACCCCCACCTCTCTCTGCTTTGGGTGTACAGGGTGATACTGTGGTGGTGGATGGGCCACCAGGAGAACGGGGCAGCAAGGGAGAGCCGGTAAGAGTTGTCACTATCCTCCTCCCCATCCTTTCTGTCCCTCTGGGAAGAGCTCGAGAAGATTTTTCCTGCTGAGAAACCCTCCCTTGTAGAGCATATTGTCCCCTCCTTCAGCCACTCTACAGACTCCCACGTTCCTGGCCCCACAGGAGTCTGTCCTCCCCACCCTGACGTGTGTCTGAGTTCCTCATTCCCTGACCCCTCCCTGTGTTTCCCCCTTTGTAGGGAGAGCGTGGCCTGAAGGGCACAGAAGGGGACAAGGGGAACAAGGGGGAGCAAGGCATGCTTGGAGAGAAGGTACAGGGCTGAGGGGAACTTGTGGAGGGCTGGGATCTGCTGGGTTGGGGATCATGGAGGGCTGTTGAGAGGGCAATAGACAGAGGAAGCAGGGCATGAGAGCGTCTCTGTGCCCTGTGTGCTGGTGCTGGTAGGCACCAGGGACATGGTGCAGGAGGAGCTGCCAGACCTGGCCTCGGCGGTGACCATGGCTGTGCTGTGGCCATGCAATGGCTGGTGCTCTCCCTCCAGCCCTATGCAGATCTGGGTTCCTGCTTGCAGGGCACAAGGGGTGAACAAGGAGAGAAGGGCTCCATGGGCTTCCCTGGGGCACGCGGCCCTAGCGGGCAGAAGGTATGAAGCTGGGCAGCCCCTCTGCTGGGGGATGCTAGAGGCATCATCCTCGTCACCTGTCCTGACTGATGCCTTTGCCTTTCCCAGGGAGAGGTTGGAGTGCCAGGAGAGCCTGGTGAGCCGGTGAGTAGTTGTGTCTTTATGCCTCTGCCACTCCACTGCAGGGCAGGAGCAGAGCCTTGTCACGCTGTGTGCTCTCTCTCTCACAGGGTCAGCCTGGCCGTGATGGGATCCCCGGGGCCCGGGGAGAGAAGGGGGACATGGGACCCCTGGGCATGCGTGGCCTCAAGGTGGGTTGGCTTCTCTGGCTGCTAGTGCTCTCCTGTCCAGGACTAGTGCTGGCTTGGCATGGCTTTGACTTCCCATCCTTGCAGGGTGATCGGGGCATGAAAGGTGCCTGTGGCCTCAATGGGGACAAGGGCGAGAAGGTGAGTGGGTGCCTGTAGGATGCTGCAGGAGCCTGGATGTGGCCTGGAGGCTATGGCCTTTTAGATGCCCTCCATCAGCCAGTGGGAGCCGAGGCCAGACCTTGACCCCATGACAGGGTCATGGAGTCCCCTCCTCTTCCTGTGGCTCTAGGGTGAGCATTTAGTTGTGAAAGACTGAGCTGTCTCTCTCCTGCCTGCTGTAGGGAGAGCCAGGGATCCCAGGGCACTCGGGACTGTCAGGGAGGAAAGGCGAGCCGGTAAGCACCACACTGACACCAGGGTGGGACAGGAACACATGGCTGGTGGCTGATGGACATCTGCTTTGTCCCCCAGGGAGATCTGGGTCTGTCAGGACCACCAGGCATTCCTGGAAAAGAAGGGCTCATGGGACCCAAGGTAGGTTAGAGCAGTGCTGGGAAAAGCTGTGCTGGTACTTCATCCTCTTGCTGCCTGCCTCCCTCTGTCTGTCCCCTGCTGCCTGTCCTTTCCTTGTTCCAGGGTGACCGGGGATTCGACGGGCAGCAGGGAGCCAAAGGAGACCAGGGGGAGAAAGGAGACCGGGTGAGCAGGCTGGAAAGGGATGGGATGCATCGCACCCCATTGCTTGTACCAGGATACAGCTTTGGTTGGAAGTGTATCAGAGCCTGATGCTCCCAGAAGAGTCAGCACTGCTTTAAATTATTTCACTAAACAGAGAATTACAACAATTCCCTGCTCTTCATAAGAAGGCACCAGTGCTGGTTCTTCAGGGATGCCCAGCTGTAGTGTCAGAGGATGTCCATATCATCTGCTCTGAAGTCAGGGGTTCTGACACCCCTGGCCTCACCCCTCTGCTCTTCCTCCAGGGTGCCCCTGGTGTTATGGGTGGCCCAGGTCCCCGGGGCAGTGATGGTGCTCCTGGCCCCCCTGGCCCCTCAGGGAGCATTGGCCCTCGAGGTCCTGAGGGCATGCAGGGCCAGAAGGTAAGTTCTCACCACAGGTGACTGGTTCCCCTCTGGGACTGTGAGGATGGGAGGGCCCAGTCCCCTTTGTGGGTAAGGGGTGGGTGGTATCTGGAGTCATGTCCCAGTTCTGTCCTTCCCTGCCAGCTTGCTGTCTTTGGGTTCCTCCCTTGTGTCCCCCTGCTCAGGGGATGGAGTCTGAGGGGAGGAGCCTGGAACCTTGATTGTCCTTGAGCCCTTCCCCACCTGCATTGGCATCCCTGGGGTGCAGACATAGGGAAAGCAGCACATCCGTGGTGCTGGGGAGAGCAGAGAGACTCCAACACCCACCAGCCAAATCCTGAGCACATGTCCTTTACAGGGAGAGAGAGGCCCCCCTGGACAGTCAGTGCCAGGTGCACGGGGTGTGCCTGGCATCCCCGGCGAGAGAGGAGAGCAGGTAAGTGTGCAGGTGCCTGGCCCTGCCTAGATGGGCTCCAGCCAAG
This sequence comes from Cisticola juncidis, assembly GCA_013400215.1. Lineage (NCBI taxonomy): Eukaryota > Metazoa > Chordata > Aves > Passeriformes > Cisticolidae > Cisticola > Cisticola juncidis. Next base: position 94,188 of record VXBR01002966.1, on the reverse strand, counting down.
GCTCACTTCCCACCTCCTTTCTGCTGTCCCCAGGGCAGTCCTGGTACCCATGGGCTCCGTGGGGAGAAGGGGGAGCCAGGCATGACGGTAAGGAGCCAGAAGGGAGCTGGCACAGGCTCATGGCACTCAGGTCACTAGGCTGGGAGGGTGTGCTGGATGCATCCCACTGCCACTGATAAAAAGGCTGCCCTCCCCTCTGAGCTCTGCTAGACCCTGGGAAAGGGTTTTCCCTCCTCTTTAATTGCATCATCCCCCATTACTACCTTTGCCCCTTCATGTGCCTGGCAGGAAGAGGAGATCCGTGACTTTGTCAGGCGGGAGATGAACCAGCACTGTGGTGAGCATCCCTTGCTGCTGCCCTGGGGCTGGGGGTCTGGACCTGCTGCCTCTGACCCACACCCTGTGTCTCCCACAGCCTGTGGTGGCCACTTTCCACAGCACGAGGATTCACGTGAGCACTCAGGTTGCAGGTCTTCTTTCCTATCCCCCTACCCCACGTGTGGCACCAAAGGGGCCCTGGCACCTAGGTGTGCCACTGGTTTGGGCGAGCTGGAGGTGGCTGACACCCTCCACGACCCCTTTAGTCAGGGTCATCATCAGTGTAAGACCCTGCACAGGGAGAAGGGATGGTGTGTGGCAGAAGTGATGGTGCAACAGGGATCCTCAGGGACAGCTCACTCAGGATGGTGCCAGTGGGGTCGGTCTGGGTGCTGCCAGGGTCTGCCCAGCTGAAGAGATCACAGGAACTGCACTCCATCTATTCTTCAGTGTCAGAACTGGGACAGGGGTCTTGCAGGAGTCAGCAGTGCTGGAGGGAAGGGTAGGCTAGAGGAGTGGGAATGGAGGGACAGAGGCAAGAGGTGTGCTGAGATGAGGTGGGTGCTTTCTCTCCAAGGAGGCTGGGGGCCTCAGGCCAGGAGCAGCTTCCACTCTGCCCAGGGAGTAGGAAGAACTGTCCGCCAGGAGAGACAGCATGACCAAACAGGTGATGGAGAGTCGGGAGGACCTATGAGATCTGGTGACATGGGCATGTGTGTCTCCCTGTGCCCTCCCCTGTCCCTATCCTTCTGGGCTCCAAGTGGGTGCTGTCTCTCTGGACTTCTCCCTGCCTGTCTACTCTAGAAGCCCCATGGCAGCCCTGGTCTGTGGTGCAGAGAGAGGAGGGGGTATCTCCAGGTCCACTGTCACTGTCCATGTACCTTGTCGGGCTGCAACAGGGTTGGGGCAGTGCTGGACTGGCCCAAAAAAGTGTGGTTTCCCCTTGGGAAATAAGGGGAAAGCACCCCAGAGTCCTTTGCCTCTTTCCAAATGCCTGTGCCCCCTTGACAGGGTCCTTCTCCACTCAGCTGTTCCCTGCTGGCAGCACCCACATAGTCCCTGTACTCAAGTTGTCACACACTGAGGAAGATGAGGGTATGTCATCCCTGTGCTTTTAGTCCTTGGCCCTCTTTTCCTGTGCTCCATGTGTGTAGTGGGGACTGCTCATGTGTGGTGCTGTCTCCTAGGGCAGGACAGGCAGATCATGCTCGACAATGATGACCTCAGGTACGACAGCATGGATGGAGAGGAAGAGGACTACAATGAGGTCCCAGAGATGGACAGCTTGGAGCAACCTGCAGTCGATGGTGAGCTTCCCTGCACTCACCTGGCACTGAGGGCTAAGCTACTGGGGGAAACCATGGAGCTGCCCCAGGTTTTGCTGGGGTGGTGTCTTCACATCCAGCTGGGCAGTGTGTCCCTGTGCCATCTGTCTGGGGGGGATTTAGGATTTCCTGTCCTCTTGTTGGTACTTGGGAGAGTTGCACCTTCTCTATCACTTTGCTGCCCACACCATGCAGACCTTATGCTCCAGCTCCCTCATTGAAGCCATCACCAGCAGTGATGGGTGGTGTGCTGGGCTGGTGGGACCTGCTGCCTTGGCAGGTTTCCTGTGCTCTGGTCATAAGCCACAGGATGGATCTCAAAGGCCCCACGAGATCAGGGAAGCCCCAATGGCAGCAGCTTTTGAAGAGTCCCCTTCAAGGAGTGCTGCGGCCATCATGTCCCCATGCCACCTACCTCCTAATTCTTTGCTGGGAGCTGTCCCAGGAGACAGCTTGCCCAGAGTGGTGTCTTCTGCCCTCAATTCCAGCACTTGGGCAGAATCTCCTCCAGCCAAACCCTTCCCATGCTCAGCCTTCCCCTTCTGGCATTTCCCCTCCTCTGCCAAGTGGGTCTGGCATCCTCCACTGCTGGTCTGCTGCCAGCCCCTGCCTGCCCTCACCAGCAGCGTTTGCCCCACAGCTGGGCCCTGCAGGCTGCCACTGGACGAGGGGGACTGCCAGCGCTACACCCTGAGGTGGTACTACAACCAAAGAGTCACCGAATGCCGGCCCTTTGTCTACAGTGGCTGCCAGGGCAACAACAATCGCTTCGACAGCAAGGAGGAGTGTCAGCTGCACTGTGGGCAGCACCCAGAGGCAGGTAGGCAGAACTTGGAACCAGCACTAGCAGGTCCAGCATCATCTCCACCTTGTGCCTTCGGGACAGTGCTGGTCCCCCCCCCTCAGCTCTGACAGCGCCTTGCTTCTCTCCACAGATTCCCGTGGCAGTGCCGGCAGCAAGATGGGAGGGCAGCCAAAGGTGTAGATGCAGGCAGTGTCTTGCCAGGCAGGGCTACCTGGAAGTGGGGCCCAGCCGGCGCCCTGGCCAGGGCTGGGCTGCCCATGGTGGCAGTGGCCATGTACCCACCAGCCCCAGCAGGAACCTGGTGCTATTTCTAACCTGTCTTTATGCTGCTCATGGGTTTTTCATTTCATATCAATTTATTGTCATTAAGTTGAAATGTATATCACATGGGAAATTGCCTCCCACCAAGGCTCTGAACCCCCTTTCCCACTGGGCTGTTCTCAGTTTGATTTTTAAATTATTTGTTGCCAATAGAATGGTTCTTAGCCCTTTTCCTTCTCTGTGGAAGCAGAGCTGGGGCTTGGCATAGTTGGGCTCCCACCCCTCCCAAAATACCCTTGTACTCTTTCCTGCCCCACACAGACCCCCAAACTCCCTCTCTGCTTCCCGCTCTCTGCTAGTAGAGCTGCCCACATCCTTGTACCAGGCAGTGCCTCCCTGCACAACATCCCTCACCCCCACCTGGCAATGAGCTCCATCTGAATAAATTTCACAGCCTCAACTAGGGCCCGATTCCCCTTTTGTGCCTGCGATGGTTTGGCAATGACCTGTGGGCAGACTGGAGGCTATTGCCATGTGTTACCCTCCAGCTCACACGCCTGCCAGCAGCACACATGTCTAATCCAGGGGATCTCGCCTGCACCCCCAGGCCTGTCAGGGAAACCGTGAGGATGGTGCCAGCTTAGAAGAGGTTCCTGCTTGCCTACACTTACTCTCAAAGGCTTTGTGAAAGTGATGTTGGCTGCCAGGGTTGCAGCCCCTGCTTGCTCCCATCCCCAGGAGTGATTAGTGACATGCCCTTCACTGCCCAAGAGCCCCAGGGGCTGCCAGGTGAGTTTTGGGGCCCCCACATGTACTGCTGTTCTCTGTGTATGTCTATATATAACAAATGTATATGTGTACCAGTGCAGGGGGGATGTGTATTAAAGCTGTGCTTACAGGGAGATGTCACACTTCTTGGCACATTGATGGAGATGTCTGTGGAGTTTGGGGCAGCTGTTGACTCAGGTATGCCCCCTGCCCACCCCAGCTGGGCTGCCCTTTCCAGCTGCCTGCTGCTGGCAGTGCTGGCTGGGGTTCCTCACCCCTTCCAGGGAGCCCAGTGCCCCATCCCTAAGCCCAGCACGTGCAAGCTGATGCAAGCCAGGCCATGACCCTCTGTCCAGGCCCTGACATGTCAGCATGTGAGTCTGTGGTGCTGCACGATGTACTGTGTGAACCAGTGCTGCCAGCTTATTTTGGCTACTGGTGTGAGTTCCTGTCTGTCCCTGGGAGGAGGAACAGAGCTGGCATTATTTCCATTCCCTGCCATGCTGGAGCAGCAGGGACACAGTCCCCTGGTGACTCAGTCACCCATTGGTTCAGACACACAGGAAAGGGCAGACCCCCAGTGGTTTGAACCCTGGATGTCCTGACTCCTGGCCCAGGCCAGCAGATGCCCACCCAGCTTAAGAGCCTTGGGATGCCCCCAGAGTCCCTAAAGGGGGAACTTTGGAGCATAACCCTTGTATATGAGACTCACCCCACAGCAATGCCTACAGGCTGCTACTCACCTTGGGAGCTGGCAGAGGGGCTGGGCTAGGTTGGACTAGTACAGGTGCCTGTGAACTAGTGGTGTCCCAGTTGGAACACATTAAGGTGAGCTGCAAGCCACTGATGTCCTGCAAACCAGTGGCCAAAGCAGTGCTTGGGTTTGGCACAGCAGGGAGGTGACATGTCTCTAGATGCATCCTCCATGTGGCCAGGGAGTCTGTCTGGACATAGTGCCAAACTGGTACCAGGAGCTGTCCAGAGGCCTTGTGAGGTACAATGCCCAGGGGGCTTCCCGTGATCCCTGGCTGGCAGCAATATGCACGTTCTCTCCCTTAAGTGATTACCAAGCCTCACTGGAGCAGGGAGGCCTAATTAGATGGAGAAAAAAACATCTTGCAAGTAAAACATGAAACAATTAAAACTGAGCTGTCCCAGGTTCCTAGAATCCCCTCCGTATGCAGCTGGTGGAGGTGCAAGGGGGCACAAACCCAACACATCCTGGGATAACTTCATCTGCTATTAGGGAAAATGTATTAAAAACGTTTCTACACTCCACACCCCTCACCTTCCCCCCATCACTGTCATCCCCTCTGAGGGTCAGAGGTGGAGCTGGGACAGGATAAGAGCCAGGGCTTGCCATGGAGCAGAGCAAATCTCCAGCTTGTGGTCCCTGCACTCTGGGAGCACTGCCTGAACATCGAGGAGACAAGGACCAGCTGCAAATGGTGAGGCGGTGCCCTCAGTGGTGCTTTTCAGGGGTTTTTAGCTGGGACAAGTTTGCAGAGGGTTAGATGCTTTTCATTCCTCACTTTGCAGCAAGTTAATTGCCTCTGGCTGCCTACTCTAGTACTTTCTAAAGGAGTTCACCCCAGAGATGCCCTGCTGGGTGATTGATCTGGGAACTGATTTTATAGGCAGCTATATAGCAGGATTTGTGCAGCAGTGTCCCTGCACCTGCTCTGACCCCCATCCCCCATCCTAGCACCCTGGCCTCCACCCTGTAGCACAGCATCCTGCAATCCTTGGGACCCTCCCTGTGACTAGGGTGAGGGATGGGGTGGAGAAAGTTGATGAGGCTTGACACAACTCAGGACATGTGGCCAGTCTCCTGCCCTTGTCAGGGCAGCCTGCAATCAATAGGCTGTGTATTTTAGTCCAAGTGGCTAGCGTCCCTCCTTGGTGGGTGGCTTTTGCCCCAAAGAGCCCAGCAACACAGTGGGGAATAGCATCTGCCAGGGAAAACATGGGAGGAAGAAAGCCCCACAGCCCACCCAGCCCTGAAACCCAGGCATTTCCCTGGACAAAGGGCAGGAAAGGGTTGGAGAGCAGCCACAGTACCCTGGCAGACACCCTCCTGAGCAGGATTGTCTCCTTCCCTGAGCAACAAAGGTCTGAAGGGTGTGAAATTGAGGGCACAGCTAGCATCTGGCCAGGGGGTGTGTGAAAGGACAGAATCACCTAGGTGATTTGCTTCCCATGTCCCCTTCAGCCTCCCAAAGACTCCCCACCCTGCTCAAGAGGGTTAAAATCAGGGTGGAATAATGAAGGGTTCCTGAAAGGTGGGTGAAGCCTCACCAGCTGGTGCAGAGAGTTGGAGGTTCTGTGGGTGATAGACCCTGGTGTGGATGTGTCCTGCTTGAGGGGCTGTGAGGCCATGACAGGGTGATGGGGGTGATGCTCAGCACCAGCCACGTGCTCCCCGCACACACTCCTGGCCAGGCTTTGAGGCAGGATGCTGCTCATCTTCCTGGTGGTCCTTGGGGCACCAACAAGAGCCTGAAAGGGACCAAGCCGTGAGTGGCCCTCGCCAGCCCTCCAAGCTGTGGGTGGAGGGAAGCTGATGAGGCAGGAAACCACCAGCAATAACAAGATTCTGTCAGGCCTCTCCAAAATGAGGAGGGCTAACAACAGCTCTGGGGCAGGGTCTCATTTGGACAAAACCAGCCTGCCACTGCTAGAGGGATCAGAAAGACAAGCAGCACGGCCCTGGCTGATGAGCCCAGCCACCAAGAGAGCTGCTCCCAGTAAAAAGGGGAGAATTGTGTCCCTGTCACTCAATGTCCACTTACTGAAAATCCTATTCAACCTGGCCAGAGAGAAGGAACTGCAGGCCAAGACAGCTGCCAATGCCAAGCTGATGGCCCACGTTGGGTGCAGGAAATAAACTGTCCTGACTGGGATACACCAGGGCTGGAGAGGGCAGCAGGGCTGCCTGAGGCACAGGCAGACGGAAGCATGGAGCAGCATTGGTGTATCTGCAGGGGACTGTGGACATGGCCCCTCATCCCCCCCAAGTCCCAGTGCTCATGGCACAAGCAGCAGCCGTGAGAGTATTTGGTTTAATAACTATCACCTCAGCAGCACTGGAGAAGATACAGCTGGGTTTACCTTGGCCAGTACTTGAGCACAGCTGGTCCCAGCCCCAGGCACTACAGGGATTTCTATGCTGGGCTTTGCTCCCTGCTCATCCACCACTGTGATGTCTCCAAAGAGGCTGCATCCAGCCAGGCAGCTTTTCCTGGATGCTTTTTCTCTCTTAGTGACTGAAGCACACAAAATCCTCCACAAAGCTTGGCCAAGCCTCAAAGTCGGAGTTTTGAGTGAGTGCACACAATAAAATGGGGCATCAAATAACAACTTGTTTTATACCTGTTCTGCAACCCTTCCCATTCCCATTTTGTGTTCCCTTTCCCCAGAGATTTTGTGAGGGCACCGTGCTGGCCTGGGCTAGCACGAGAGGTCATTAACTCCCAAATGAGGGGTGTCAGACATTGCATCAACAGCGGAGCCAGCCCCTGGCCCAGGGAGCCCACAGCAGCTCTGGGCCAACAGGGAAATCATGCTGTGCCACTGGAGCTGCTCCTTTCAGCACAGCTGGGAGATAAGAGCAGTACAAAGCAGACTGTGGCCGCCCTGTGCAAAGTACAGGGTGGTGCAAGCCAGGCAGAGGCCGGGGAGGCCTGTAGGGGGGCCACTGGAGCTGTTGGGGGACACAGCCATGCTCTTGGAAGAGTACCTGCTGCAGGGTGAGTGAGCCCTTTCACTGTGGCTTTGGGAAAGCGGCAGAAGCAACTGGGGTGACCCCACATTCCATGGGAGGGCCAGATTTCAGGAAGGGATGTACCAGCAGATGGTGGGTTGGGGTGAGGTGGGAAGGTATGTAAAAGATCCTTTTCCATCCCTGCCTGACCTGAGGCTCAGGTGATGCCTGGGAAGTGCCCAGCCCCTTGAGATACCCCCCTACACCCAATGGGTGTGTGCTGTGGGGCTGAGCCTGGAGTTTGGGGTCCAAGGTGCCAGCAGCAGTGGGGGACAGGGGTCATAGGAAGACCTGCCAGTGCTGGTGCATCTAAGTGGGACACCCTCGGGCAGGCAGCCTGAGTGACAACACTCAATTCCCCAGAAGGGGGTTCTCCCCTGCCACCCCCAATTTTTCCTGGGACACTGAACCTGTCATGATCTTCTCCTTTCCATGTCCTTCCCCAGTGTCTCATCTGTCCTCGCCGAGTCCTAGTATGGCCCCATGCTTCAGCCTCCTCTGCCCCTAGCATCCCCTTATCTCCCCAGGTCCCTTCCCCTGCCTAGCTCAGGGATCCCAGTGCCACCCCAAATCACCAGTGTTTCCCCTGGTTGCCCC
>VXBR01002966.1:65516-85067 GCA_013400215.1 Cisticola juncidis | reverse complement strand
TTTTTTTTAGTTAGTTTTAGCGAGCTAGAGCAGAAAAATTCCCTGGACTGTTTTTTCTCCTTTTTCTTAAAACTCTTTAAATCTGCTCCAAACTAAAAACCCCAGAGGAGCACCGAAGACTCACACTTGTGGCCCACTGGGGTCTGGACCTCCAAAAAAATGCATCTAATAAAAAATGGAGTGAACTGAGCTACCCACAGCAAATATTTTCTCAAGTTTGCCATCTCTCTCCAGAACAGCAAGAAGTTTTATTGTTTCATATTATTCATTCTTTATACTTGTGAGCATTTTGTTTGTTAAATAAGTAGTTTTTTCCCCTTTTCTCCAAAGAAGTTATTTTCCCGGACTGGCTAGAGAGAAGAGCTGTTTAAGTTTGCTTTCCAGAGAGACCCTATTCCGAAGTTTCCTCCTGAATTTGCCCTAAACTAAGACAGAAGCTTTCTACACAGCTTGGTCTGCATAACAAATCAGTGTGTCCTGAAGCAAATTGATTCAGTTTATATCTTGGTGATTGTTGTGTGCGACTCTACTTGCTTTTTATCTTAATGTGCATTAAATGAGTTGCCTTTGTTTCCCTTTTCCAAGGCCTCCAGTGATGTCTTGATAAGCAAGAGAATTTAGTGAGGCAGCTGTTAGAGGGGAATTGCTTTTGGCTTTAATTTGGGGAGCTGTTATTCATTTGTACCTGCCATACCCATCAAGGTTCTGTCATTACCTATGGCTAGGGCTGGCAGGAGATGCAAGTATCCTGTTAATTGGCTTCTGTGTCTTTGCTTTCCATGAATGGTTTAGCTAGCCTTGGATGACCTGCTGCCATTCCCTTTGACATGTTATTTTGGCCACAAAATCATGTTTCGCTACAAATCAGAATCAATTGTTGTTAGTTATGCAATATTAGGAACTTTATGAACACACAGCCTCTGCCCTCCCTGCATCTTTTTCCCTCTCTATGGAAGAAAACTGATGCAGGGTACTGTGAGGACTGTCACCCCATGTGCAATGTATTTCAAGATCCTTAGTGCTATGAAAGATAAAGAGATAATGCTGTGTTGTTCATGGCTGATTTAAGGATTGTAGACGTGCTAGACTATGGAAATACTAGGCTGCTGGGCAGGTTTTTTGGATCATATTTGCATACTTGTACTGGAATTGGTTCATACTCATACTAGAGACATTTTTGCTCTTTCCTCTTGTTTTATTCTACCTCTTCAACCTCACATAAGTGTTTTGTTCAACCACCTGCTGCCTTTGCAAACTTGTCCTGAACCAGAGGAGAGCATTTTACAAACCAGGAAGGAGCCAGAGTGTAGATGTGTTTGCTTTTCTTTGTAAGGCTTACTCTAGAAGGAGCTCCTGGCACCAGCCTAGGATGCTTCAAGCTTGGGTAAGGTCAGATTTTGGCTTGGAAGGTGTTCTCTCTAGTGGATCAGACTTTGGAGTGAACACTGAAACAACTCTGAAAAAGGCTCTATTTTGTCCCAGAGCTAGGCTGAACATAGGTTCTAATTAAAACGGCTTATCTAGAAGGTTTAGATGGGTGGATGGATGGATGGATGGATAGATAGATTACTAGCAGCTTTTGAAAAGCTGCAGTTCACAAATGCTTGGGAGGCAATCTAATAGAGACCATGCAGAATGAAAGTGCTTTTCCCTCTGATTATTTCATACTTAATTGCTGGGAGTTTTAATTATTTAGTGTAATTCACTTTGTTATGTGGAACAATTAAAGTTTCTTTGTGTCCAGCCTATCTAGTCTGCTGTCTTGTTCCCTTAGTTAGTGATAGAGCCAAAAATACTTTACTGGTAGATTCTTGATTGATTTATATGGGAGGGATAAAATCCTCCTGATTCACCAGCCTGGCAAATGATACCTCTTTCTATCTAAGCTTTTGTTTCTAGGTCTGTTGATGCACTAACTGCCAGCAAGCTCCCAGCCCAGGGGTGCAATAGGATTTTGAGGATACAGTGGAGCACAGCTAATCAGTCTACTTCAGCTCACAGTCAGTTACTTCTGGAGGGGAGGGCAAATTGAAGAATGTCCTGTCTGCTCTGCCTTCCCTGACTGCCATGAAGACATCCAATTAATATTACTTCAAAGAGGATGCTCTCTTTGCTTGATGTTCATGAAAAAAAATCACCCCAGGATGCTCAGACTGTTTTTACTGTATGGTCATGTTTAAAAAGTTGCTTTCCTATGGCACTATCCTTGGAGAGACTTTTACTCTCTTTGTTTTACAGGTGGGAGTTCCAACCCATTCCAGCACCTGGAGAAGAGTGCAGTCTTACAAGAGGTAAGCTTCAGACCATCTCCTCTATCCAGTGTATCCCACTGGATAGAGTCTCTCCCTCTCTTGAGTAGGTCACTGGGGAACTTCAGCAAGAAATGAGGGTTTCTTATAGTCCTGCTTGCTCTGAAAGAAATGGGCAATATTATTTTATTATTGCACAGAGGAAGGGAGAAGGTTGAAATTGTCTCTGTAAATAATTAAGGACTGTGAAGGAAGTAATAAAAGGAATAAAATTATCTGGGAATACTCACCCCAAACCAGTGAGATTGGGAAGTTGGCCTTGGACACCCTAAATCTCTTGTGGATGACAAAATTAATGAGAGTGGTTATTAAATAGTTTAATGAATTTTCTCTGAAGAAATATCATTCTTTTCAAGAGTAACATCTCAATCCCCAGCCCCTGTTGTTTCAACATTCTCTGTTTGCTTGTGAGGCTGGGAGTGGTGTTGGCTCCTGTAGCCTCAGCAAGCTCAAGTTTGTCTGTCAGAAGAGTGGTGTTTTAGCTAGCACAAATGCAGACCTGTGTAGGTGAAAGCATGATGAGAATTTAGCCTTTAATCTTTATTGCTCTTGGATTTGTAATCCCAGACTACAAAACCAGCTGTTTAAAGGGGTCCATGTTTAACAGGAATTAAAGGGAAATCTGATCTCAAGTCATTAAGTATCTTGCCATATCTCACTCACAATGTGTTGTTGGGACAGGCAGGACAATGTCTGCAAAGGGGTGTCGGTGTCAGTCCTTGTCTGTGATTTGTTTCCAGGCTCGGGTGTTCAATGAGACTCCCATAAACCCACGAAAATGTGCTCATATCCTCACCAAGATCCTGTATCTCATAAACCAGGTAAGACAGAGAAAATATACATCTATACAGACATGTGCATCAGGCCCAAAGCTGGTTGTGATAATTGGGATTTCCTTTCTTCTTTTCAACTAGGGGGAGCACCTTGGTGTCATGGAAGCTACCGAATCGTTCTTTGCTATGACCAAGCTGTTTCAGTCCAGTGATGTAAGTCTGCCTTTTGTTTTCTGTATTTACCTGGTGGGACAAGTTGTTCCTTGAGATACACATTTTTATACAATCAGATTTTCTACCCTGTCTGAAGCTACCTGATCTGAGTGGGAAGTGGGGTGAAAGTTTAGAAATGGTGATTAATTTCCTAGCTCTTCCCAGATCTTGTAGCAGCTTAACTGAAGTATGCACTGCTTTTGAGGCAGAGATTCCTCTCTCTAAATCGTGAGATTGTGGTAGGCAGGAGAATTTTACTGTGCTTTATGCCCAGCATTAAAATATCCTGCTGAGAGTCAACGATCGTGTGTTTGGAGGAGGCTGGGAATTAGTGCCTACCCACAGTAGCACTGTCATTAGTTGTCCCCCATACTGCAAGACATTAAAATCATGAGACCAGTGTAGAAATGCCCAGACTCAGGAATAAAAATTGTTTACTTTCTTGCTTTTGAAGCAACACAAGGCTTTCAACCAGCAAACCAGCAAATAGTTTCAAGGCTTTCTCCTTGTTCATGTGAATGACAAATGGAAGATGAAACCCAGCTAAATGTGGTATCTCTATGGCCTCACCCTAAGACTGAGGGATTTAGAAGAGGAAGAGGTATTTTGTTAATATGGATTTTGTACACACTCAGGGAGTGAGGCACTCTGAAAGTATTAGGGTTTTGTGATCTTCAAGATAAAATTATGTAAGCAGGAAAAACTGAGATCCCTTCCTATATGGGATCATCTCAGCTGATGTTGTTCTTGCTTATTTCCTTGCCAGCCAACTCTTCGCAGGATGTGTTACCTCACTATCAAAGAGATGTCTTCTATTGCAGAAGATGTGATCATTGTTACTAGCAGGTCAGTTACTTCACTTTTCTTGCTGTAATATTGACATGCCCTTCACTAATGTCTGTCCAGCTTCTTGAAGATAATTGTAATCCCTAAGTAGGGTAATGACAGGGAATGCTCTTGATGAGGAAAAAGTTTTGCTTTATAAAAGACCATTAAAATACAGACATTGAATTCATAGTGATGCATGCACAATGTGCTGTGTCCCCATATCGCAATCCCATGCATGTTTGGAGTGTCTCTTGATTGCATGATATGTAGCACTGCTGTTTTTTCCCCTTTTGCAAAGGCTTTTTCATTAACTCCTGTCTGAATACCTTGAAGTGTTTTGAAGAATTCTGGCATAAATCTCAAGGCTTTCAGCAGGTAGACGAGGATTTAGTTCTGTAGCAGCACAGAATACAACTTCACCAGGGAACAAAGTTCTCTCTGTGAGTCATTCCTGAATTGCTGATCGTCCCAGTGAAATGCCCAGTTGGGGAGCCAGAAGCCGGACAGTACAGGGTCTGTAACGGGCTGAGGCAGAAGCCAGTCTCAAGTGCTGTGATACGATGAACTCCTGGCCCTTCACAGATGGTCTCACACTGACCAGGACCCTGGGAAAATGGCAGGAATGAGTGTTCACTAGGAAGGACAAATGCCTCAGGGGTATTTGTATGTGCTGCAGCCTCACTTGGTGAACAGGAGCACATGGTCCTGTTGTTGATGGGCTTGGGACCTGAGTACTCATCTTTTCCTCCTGCCTTCCCACCCCAATGGGATTTGCCTGAGACCTGCAGCTACCTGCTTAGCATTCAGCCGTGATGCTGGCTGCCTGCTGCTGTGTGTGCACTTGAGAGCCACTGGCTCAGGAGTGCCATATTGAGAGCTTCCTTTTTTCTCAGCTTAACCAAAGACATGACTGGGAAGGATGACAATTACCGAGGCCCCGCTGTGAGAGCACTCTGTCAGATCACTGATGTAAGTGCTTCTCTTCCCATGGGGCAGCTCTGTGCCCTTCACTTTTTCCTACTTCACCCCATCCCACTTTCCTCTCTGCTTTTCATGCCTTTACATCCCCTTTCACACTCCAAACAGCTTTCTCCTATCAGCTGTCGTTTCTCTCTCCCTGCAGAGTACCATGTTGCAGGCCATTGAGCGCTATATGAAGCAGGCGATTGTTGACAAAGTGCCAAGTGTGTCCAGCTCTGCTCTCGTGTCTTCCTTGGTATGTACTCCCTGCAGCACAGGCCTAAGGGACAGTCAAGCAGGGAAATTATTATCTATGGATATGGGACTGGATATCTTGGAAATTTCAGGATTTTCTTGCTGTTCCTGTCTTTGTGAAGTGAGGGACTGGCACTGACTTTGCTAGAGATCATCAGCCTCCTGAGACTGCAGCTGTCATGGCTGGGTCTCTGCATGCTGATCCCTTGTTCTTCTATAAGTTGCTGCTGCCACCACAGTCATGGTGAAGGCTCATTGCTTCTTATTATATGCTGAAATTCCCAAAGCTTCCTCCATCCTTATCTCATGGGTTGTTGTTGCTTCATCTCCTTCCAGCACTTGCTGAAGACCAGTTATGATGTAGTAAAGCGCTGGGTGAATGAGGCTCAGGAGGCAGCTTCCAGTGACAATATCATGGTGCAGGTAGGACACCCACCTATTCCACCAGGGGAATAGCCAGCAGCAGCTGGGCATGGAGCAAATTGCTGGAGCTCAACCAGGCACCTCTGGGCAACAGAGGGGACAAAAGGGGAAAGAACCCACCGTGGGTTTATGACATTCTCTTTTTCTGCACAGTATCATGCTCTGGGCCTGCTGTACCATGTGCGGAAGAATGACCGCCTGGCAGTAAACAAGATGCTCAGCAAGTTCACACGCCATGGCCTCAAGTCCCCATTTGCCTACTGCATGATGATCCGAATAGCCAGCAAGCTGCTGGAGGAGGAGGCTGGCAGGTGAACGGGCTCCTTTGCCCTGCTGAAAGAATATCCTGGTCCTGCTTCCATCTCCTCTTGCAGATTACTTGCCATCTTATTATTTGTCGTTGAAGTGCAGCATGCAGCTTCTTCCCTCTTATTGCTGGATAAAAGCAGAGAAAATATAGGATGTCTTCATGGTTGTTTGGAGATGACTTCTGTCAGTCTTGCTTGCACATCAAATACCATCTTGTTTCTCTGGACTGTTTTGTATAGCTGTTCTTTGTTCTACTTCATTTTCTCTGTCTTCTGTAATTGTTTATCCAGCATGTATGCAGTGTGGTTTCCTGGTGGATAAGAGTTGTGGTGTGTACAGTCATTTCTTACAAGAAGAGTTGAGAGTTGAAGGAGATTCCCTTTAGCTTGTAAGGCAGAGGGTGTCTTCTCAGAAGGGAGCCTGACTTTTAAGTAAGCTGGAGGTAGAGAAGTACATAATTACCAGTGCAAAATCTGGGTACAAAGTGGGTCTATGGCTGCTTTTACTTTTCCATGTCCTGTGGGACATGCCCATTTCTGCTGCTGAATTCTTAATTTTTGTTGGTACCTTTGCTTTAATTCAGTCTTGTGGGGATTTTTGTCTCTTAGCCGTGATAGCCCTCTGTTTGATTTCATTGAGAGCTGCCTAAGAAACAAGCATGAGATGGTGGTGTATGAAGCTGCTTCTGCCATCGTTAACCTGCCCAACTGCACTGCCAAGGAGTTGGCTCCAGCTGTCTCAGGTAAGTGTGATACTCATGTCCATGGCAAGAGAATTATGAGCCTTTGGTGGTGATACCTGCTGACTGCCCCAAGAAACAAGGGCCTTGTGTACTTTTGGGCTTGTTATACTGCTCTATCCTTTGTTGCTTTATGCTCTTGCTGAGAGCCTGTAGTGTGTGTGGATAGCTTTGTTCTTGTAAAGGTATTCCCTGGTGTGTTCAAGTGTGGGTTACTTCATGGGTCAGTTGTGGGAAAGGAGCAATGTTTGCATAAAATGGAGAACAGCGGTTCAAATTAACTTAATAGGAAAGATGATGAAGGTGATGAATTTGGCTTTCACAAGCAGTAGAGGATAGCAGCACTGTGGAAGAAGAGGGAGGTAGGTAAGAATTAGTTGTCAGCAGGGATGTGACAAAGGGAAAGGGGACAAGAAGAAGGGAGGAATCTCTTAAAGGTCCAATTGCTTCTTAGGCATTTTTCTAGTTACCTTATGTTTGCAACTGTCTCTTCATTGAAGCTCTTGCTTTAGGTATGAAATGCTTCTCAATAATAGAGTGCCTAAACATCTGCCTTTGTTGGTTTTCCCCCCTTGCAGTTCTGCAGCTGTTCTGCAGCTCCCCGAAAGCAGCACTAAGATATGCAGCCGTCCGTACCCTCAACAAGGTAGGAGCCAGTCTCGTGGGAGCTCCAATAGTATCTCATGTGCAGGGAGGTGCAGACTTCAGAAGTAGAAGGCAGTCAGATTATGCAATGATTTTGTGTGAATAACCTCTGTCTTGTGCTACAGCCTTACATTTCATTTCTTTGTATCTGGAATAAAACCTCAAAGAGCACTCTACAGAAGGAAAAAAAAAACCTGATAATTTTCACTGGTGTCTTAGAATGCCACTGGTCTTACTGTTACTGCTTTCCCTTCTGAGCTTCCCATGGTGAGAAAGCTCCTTGTAAAACAGGGATCAAACCTTGATGATGCTTCTTGCCTGCTTCTGTGGTAGTCTTTGCTCCAGCTTTTCCCTTCTCCTTATATAAACTCTGTGAAAGAAAAAGAGAGAACAGCAGTGTCTGGTAACTGCTGTGACTCTGCCCACGGACCTGTTTTGCACAGTTAGTCTGGCTGAATTTTTGTTGGGAGTTCGTAGTGTTCTTTTCTTACTATTTAGAGGAAAACTGGAGAGTTAAAAATAATGAAAGATTGTTCATTACTCCTGCTTCTCTTCCAGCAAGGGGTGCAATTCTGTAGGAAACAACAGCTTGTTACCTTAACTCCAGATTAGCTGTTTGTCTGAGATACCGCTCATGTGCAGTCTATACCACTTATTTCTATGGGAAGTACCAAGTTTTGCTGAATTTTGCCAGCTGGGCCTTTTGCATCTGTTCAGGGATTTTCATTCTTCCTTTGCTGCTGCAGGTGGCCATGAAACACCCATCTGCTGTGACTGCCTGTAACCTGGACCTGGAGAACCTTGTGACAGACTCCAACCGCAGCATAGCTACCCTGGCCATCACCACACTGCTGAAAACTGGCAGTGAGAGCAGCATTGACCGGCTCATGAAGCAGATATCCTCTTTCATGTCAGAAATCTCAGATGAGTTCAAAGTAAGGAAGTGAGAGGAGGAGAGACACCCAGATTCCTGAAGAAACCTCACGATCTTTGTCCATGTTTGTGTGTGTGCTCTAAACCTGCATAGAGGTGCTTCCAGAAGCAGCAGAATATTTGCAGGGAGGAGAAAGTATTTGAGGCTGTCTGCCTCAGTCTTACATCTCCAAAGTCACATGCTCTCTTCTGGGGAGATGCCTCCTGAGAATCAAATCTCATTCCTCTTTCCAGTGAATGTGGGCTTTCTTTAGGGGCTAGCCAGTGCATAAAGATCTGTGTCCTCCAATTCTTAGGATTGTACCACTTGCAACTGCATTTGTTAAATAAATAAAGACAAAAACATCATTTCCAGGCTAGGGAGACCAGAACAAAATTGATACAATTGAGCTATTTTTTCCTGCATGGTGAAACAGAATTGTTTTTAATTGCCCCTTCTCACAGATGACACGAAAAGAACCACATGAGGACGTGCTGGTGAGCGAAGCAAGAAAAGGGGCGAGTTTATTTACAAATCTCAATTTTATACATTTCCTATGGGGCCTATGGATTGGAGGATGGAATTCTACCTCTCAATACACATTGGTCAAGCCAACTGTCAATCAACTTTCTCCTCCCACCTAGAAATGTGTAAACAATGAAAGACAGTTAGCAAAACATGGCCATTGTTTACAGTAGAAAGTGTGATAAAGTAAAATTTCTGACTCAAGTGTGAAGAACATTACAGAAGGCTTAGAAAAGTCTTCAAAACCAGGGTGACAGCCCCTTTTTCCTGCAGGTGGTAGTGGTGCAGGCCATCAACGCTCTGTGTCAGAAGTACCCTCGCAAACACGCCGTCCTCATGAACTTCCTCTTCACTATGCTTCGGGAGGAGGTAAGATTGCAGGCAGCTATGTCTGCCTTGCTTGTGTACATGAACGGTACTCTCTCTATGAGTGTCAAGCTTTTACTCGTAAGGCTGTGCAGTGAAAGTCTCTCTATAAAAGGTTTGCAGTCTAACTGCAGAAATGCCCAGCTGTGCACAATAGTTATAAGCATACTGCCAGGCATATTTTTAATGTGGTTTTCAGTCTGTAATTTTTTTTTCTGGCAGTTTATTAACTCTCAATGCAAGCAACAGCAGATCTGTTGGCAGTCCATGTGTGTTTCAAATTTGAACCAGCTTTCTTTTGTACTTTGACAGCAAATTCCAAGAAGTTTTGTCTTGTACACAAAGATTCAGTAACAACCTATTTACTGATGACATGGGACCATTTTTGTTCTGTGCTTTGGCAGTGCAGGGATCTTGAGTACCTATAACCATTCTCTGCATTCAGTCAGACAAAAATTGCAGCAAGACAGCTTTACAGAGGTTTGCTGAGGCTGTTTCTAAATGAGCAAACATGCCTGCAGCACAGCTGGCACCACTGCTTGCTCTGACATCACTTTCTGCCAATTACAGCCTCTCAGGAGCAAACCAGAGCATCTCATTTTTCTCCTATGAAAAGGTTTTCTGTGGGTGGATGGCATAATTTGAATGTGCTTTTGTACTTCAAACCATTCTGTTTTAAAGCTTTTTTAATCCAAAGTAGCTCCAGAAAGATCCAAATGTCCGGTACTGTGCATGTAACTGGCAGAGGATAGTGTGCATTTTAATCCCTTGGTGTGTATTGAGGATATTAGTAAATAATGTCTGAAGATAACCAAGCATTACTGGCATGTCAGGTTGTGGCTGTACCTGGGGAGGTATTGATTGTCTGTCATGCCACACTAATGGTGCTATTTGCTGTGTCCTGCTATGGCAGATATGATCCTTCATACATTTCTCTTGTGATTCATCCTCAGATGTCTAGAGATAAAGGGAAGAGGGTTGGGGGTTTTCTCCTCCCATATGGCTGTTTTTAAGCACTACTTCTAGCAGCAGAGGATTTTGATGGAGATAAAAGTACTTCAGCCAGATGAATCCTTTTATTCATGGGTTAGGACTTGGGTTTTTTTCTCCCATTCAGCCATTCTGAAGGGAGATGGCAAGACAGATGGAATATTACCTGGCCCTCTGGGTGTAAAGAGTGTCAAAAGTGAGGACAGAATTACTGTCCTCTTCTTTTCAAACACACATTAAAAAGTGCTGATTGTGAGTGACCTTTCAAGGGAATGTTTCTCCTGTCTGGCTAGCTCAGTCTCTAAAATACTTGGAGATTTCCAGCTGAGCAGTTCCGTTTTTCTCCTCAGGGCGGCTTTGAATACAAGAGAGCCATTGTGGATTGCATCATCAGCATTATTGAGGAGAACTCAGAGAGCAAAGAGACAGGCTTGTCTCACCTCTGTGAATTCATTGAGGACTGCGAGTTCACTGTGCTGGCCACTCGTATCCTCCACCTCTTGGGGCAGGAAGGGCCCAAAACCAACAATCCCTCCAAATATATTCGCTTCATCTACAACAGGGTTGTTCTGGAGCATGAAGAAGTCCGGGCAGGTAAATGACAGACCTGGAAAGCTCTCTGCCCTTGGACAGATCTTCAGGAAACCATAGTGTATGAACGCCTCTGCTTTTGAGAGCTGTGATTTGCTCTAAGCCTGAGTAAATAGTTTTATACAGCAAAGATTTTACAGTAGTATTGATGGAAGAGGCAGCCTGTGGCTGAGAAGTGGGAAGGAATACGCACTGGTTCTGAAACTCTACAAAGATTTGTGGGTACTTCACCTCTGCTTCTTTCTAGTCACAGTTTTACTAGTGTACACAGTTTACTAGTTTAGCATCTCTGACATGGCATTTGATCAAGGCCAAGAAATGGAGGAAACTTCAGCCTGCTTTCTAACTCAGTTTTCATGACTTTTGCTACAGGTGCTGTAAGTGCCCTGGCCAAGTTTGGAGCTCAGAATGAGGAGATGTTACCCAGTATCTTGGTGTTATTGAGAAGGTCAGTTGTGCCTCAGAGTTTTTCAGCATCCTAGGTGAAAAACCCTGTTTGCTTGTGAGTTTGTTAGTCTCTCCTACCTGTGTGTCTGAGAAGGTGTAGGGGGTACCCATGAAAGTGTGATAGGATCACCATTGCTTTCAGCACCACAAAGTGGACAGAGGCCACGTGTGGCAGATTACTGCTAATACAATTACTGGGAGATTGCTGGATCTCCCCTATGGCATGCTTTTTTCTGGCCCTGTGATGTGTCTTAGTCATGTGAATTCTGAAGAAAGTTTTCCACTTTCAGGTGTGTGATGGATGATGACAATGAAGTGAGAGACAGAGCCACCTTCTACCTGAATGTTCTGGAGCAGAAGCAGAAGGCCCTCAATGCTGGCTACATCTTGAATGGTACTGCAGAAAGGCCTTAAAACAAGTCTGCACCTATTTCCTGGTTTAACAAGTGTTAATCTAAAGACCTGGCATTGTTGTGGTTTCAGTGACCTGTCCCTTCTCTCCCCAGGACTGGCAGTGTCCATCCCTGGCCTGGAGAGGGCTCTGCATCAGTACACACTGGACCCCTCTGAGAAACCCTTTGACTTGAAATCTGTTCCTTTGGCAACAGCTCCTATCATCGAGCAAAGAGCAGGTGAGAAATTAGGTCCCCTGAATGCTAGTGATTCCCTACATTGGGCTTGCTGGCAGTTGCTGAGCTCTATCCTATTTGAATTTTGTGGGATTGCATCTTCTGGAAAGACCAAGACCTGCAAATCTGGTTGCTCCCACATTAATGTTTCAGTTTAGTCCAACTGCTAATAATAGTAGTAGCTGGCAATCCTCATTGGAGCTGCGGCAGTTCTAAAGCTGCTTAGGAAGCCAGATACAGGTGTCTAGTCTATATCAAATGAGAAATGAGCTCCCTTGCTTTCCTTAATCAAATCCTTCTCCAGACATTGATCTGTTTTCTGATTTAGTAATTTCTTACTCTTCGCTTTGAAATCTTTTGGGTTTGTTTTTGTTTGATTGTTTTCATTTGCAGAAAATGCCCCTATTGCTGTAGTGAAACAGCCAGAGAAAATGGCAGCAACACGGCAAGAAATATTCCAAGGTAAATTGATGCAAGGACTCTTCTCAGTCCATGTATGAGAACTCTTTAGTCACCTCTTGCTGAGCCTGCCTTAGCCCCTCTGGCTTCTCTCAGCTTGCATAGAGTGACATGGGCTCCCAATTAAGGTCAACTGTTTACTCCTGGAGGATGGGGGTGTCTGCAGTCCTCTTTTTCCTGTCTTGCAGTAGATGTGAGCAAATGACGACTCTTTAATTTACAAAGTCTCTAGGGAATGTTTATGAGTATTTGATGGATAGTTCCTTGCTGTAGCAGCTTCTAGCAGCTGAAACAAGGGTTTTGAAACTGCTAACACCTCCTTATGTCTTGAGGAAGGCAGTAACTTGTGTCTTCTATTTCAGAGCAACTGGGGGCCATCCCAGAGTTTCAGGAGCTGGGCCCACTCTTCAAGTCTTCCCCTGAGCCTGTGGCCCTGACAGAGCTGGAGACAGAGTATGTGGTTCGTTGCACCAAGCATACCTTTGTCAACCACATGGTGTTCCAGGTAGGTAGCTGTGAGGTGTGGTGCTGCAGACTCTTAGAAGATAAGCTCCTGACTGGCTAAAAGCTTCATTGTGTAGACATGTCTCAGGGATATAATGGAATCATAGAATGGCCTGAGTTGGAAGTTACTTTAAAGATAATCTAGTTTCAGCACCTCTGCCATGGACAGGGATACCTTTCACTAGACCAGGTTTCTCAGAACTCCATCCAAACTGGCCTTGAACACTTCTGGAGATGCAGCACACACAGTCTGTGTTCAAAGCACAGCATTGCAATAAGTAGTCCTTAGTTTCTTATCCATGGTAGAACCCCAGAGAAAATTAATAAAGGTGGTGGAATGTGTCTGAGCAATGCTTACAGGTACAGTCAAATCCATCAAGCACTAGGTGAGGCCTTTCTCAATGAGGAGTTGGCAAGGGGACCCGTGTTCTTTCTTCAGAGTCCCCAAGCAGATGGTTTAGGCATGAAAAAGTGAAGCTTACTGCCTCTGAGAAGCTTAAAAGGGTACCCAAGAAAGGGATCTAGTGGGGGAGAGCTCTTCATCTGCTATGTTTTGTTTTAGCCTGTAGCACAGGTGCTTTCTTCTGTACATCCTAGATTTGGCTGTAACACCCTGCTGCGACATGTGAGTTGTTAGGATTGATGTGCCAGTCCCCTTGCCTGGGCTTCAGGGAGTCCGATGCATAGCGAGTCCTTTTCTAGCTTGTGAGCAGCAGTGTTTTGTCCTTAGCCAGCTCCCTTCTCAAAGCTCAGAACTGCTTACACAGCCCTCACAGGGGCTGACCTTTGTCTGGTGTCCATCCACCTGATGCAATTATATGAGCTTAAGAGATTTGGAATTGCAGTGGGAATGAAGACTAATTAGCAAGTTTAGACTTGCTGAAAACATCAAGCTTGCTGAAACTTGCTCAAGCTGTACCTTGTTCAAGTCATGCAAAGGATCATCTTTCCATCTGCTGTGAAGGTACTGTGTCCCTGTAGCTTCAAGTGGGATGATGTAAGCAACACAGTACTTGCATTTCTGTAGAGCAAAGAATTAACCCAGGAATGACCGGAATTTGGAGGAAAAAGTTCTGTACTAACGGGTGGAACTGAAACAGGCAAAATCTGACACATCCCTGCCCTCACTGAATTTGTGATCCTGTCTGAATTGCAGAGGGCAGGCCTTGGATTGGTGTGTGTTCGTTCATTTTATGTCTTGTTTCCTTAAAAAAAGTTTGCTGGACCACTGGACTCCCCAGCAGGGTTTTAGTTTCTCCCCTAAGGCATTTAAATGAGCACTCTTTTGTCAAGTTGATCTGTAATGAGCCAGCCAATAGTGAGATGCACCATGGAAACACAGAGAACTGGGGTTCATGGGCTGACACCAGGTTCCCACTGTGCCTAAGCTAAGTCTGCTGTTCAATGAGTAGTGAGCAGCTTCAAGCTGTTGCTGCTTTCCCCCTTCCTGTTTAGTTTGACTGCACAAACACCCTGAATGATCAGATCCTGGAGAATGTCACAGTGCAGATGGAGCCAACGGAGGGGTATGAGGTCATTGGCTATGTACCTGCCAAAACCCTGGTGTACAACCAGCCGGGTACTTGCTACACACTGGTGGCACTGTCTGAAGAGGATCCAACAGCAGGTAAACAGTCTGCAATCTATTTTCCTGTATTGCTTATCCCACACATTCTACCTTAAATCCCAGCGAGATATTTATGGCCTGTGTGTGGGTGCAGCCCTGAGTGATGCTGAGCACAACTTGTCTTTGCTGTTTTAGGGGCTGTCAAGCCTTTCTTCTCCTCTGCTGATTCCTTTGTGCTGTAGTACTGCCAAGCTGGGCTGTGAGAGCTGGCAGATGAGTTGTCTTTTGCACACCCTGCCATGTCCTTCAGCCTTTCTTTGTGTTAGGCAAAGGGGAGGCTGATGCTTGTAATATCCTGAGAGTGACCAGATGCTCTGAGTAGCATAGAGGTATTTCAGACAAATGGCTGGAATTTATGGGATGTCTGTTGGAACTGAACATCCCCCTCTCTGTTTGCCACTATCCAGAACATGAATCAGGCTTTACCTGTGCTTTGGTCTCCCTGGTTTCTGCTCTGGAACTGCTCTCCTGTTGTGTTGCTGCTGTTCACTCAGCAGTACCCATCTTCTAGGGATGAGTCATTGCTTCCTCTCCCAGATTAGAGTATTAATGAACTGCATCATTGCAGTGCAATGGGCTTTCATTTCAGAGGCTCATGAACTTGTATGTGGATCTTGCCTCTTCACAAGGTACTAGTGGGACATGTTTAGTTAGTATTCCCAACACAATGTGAGGTTCATTAGTAATAGCACTTGATCTGAGAATTGTGGTCTTGTACAACCATCATAAGCCTGTCTTTATCATTGCTTGCTTAATATTATAAATAAATAGCTTGTCCTTGAGAGACAGAAACTGTTGGAGAGCTCTCTTTAGATCAGTGGCTAAGCCTGTGCTGCTGACCATGACGGGGAGAGCCTGGCTGCCCCAAACCTCCCAGCCCCATTCTACCTCAGGGGAGTGTGGATATGGTGGTAATGCGAGCTTTGCCTTTTCTTTCTTGCCTCCAGTGGCATGCACGTTCAGCTGCATGATGAAGTTCACTGTCAAGGACTGTGATCCCAACACGGGTGAGACGGACGATGAGGGTTATGAGGATGAGTATGTGGTAAGAAGCTGGTCATGTACTTGATCATGGAAACTGCTGTAGTTTTTTGGGGTTTTGCAATCTGAGTTCGGATCCCTGCAAGCACTGATGTGTCCACCAACACTGAGGTGGGTGGGCAGCATCATGTAGAGGGAGTTCTTGCTGTCTCTGATGCAGATGGGAGTTTGCAGAGCTTCCTTTGTCTCATTTGGAGTATTTTCCTGCTGCACTGTAGATGGACACCTGACTTTGCAGGATATGTATGTTTTGGGAGGCCGTGGTGCATCTTCCAGGTTTGGCTGATGGGCCCTACTGGGTTCCAGCAATGGCACACTCAGGGTTGTGGAGACAGAGGGCTATTGGGCGTCTTTTGTTCTCCACAGGTTGCTCCTGTGGTGGCATGGTTAATTGTCTAGAGGCTTGCCTGGCACAGTAAAGTTGCCATTCTTCTTATTCTTCCCTCCCCAGCACTGACACTGCTGAAAGCAGTGGTGCTGCAGAAGCACCTATCTTCCTTGGACAGGATGTTGCTCACAGCCTCAGCTTGGCCTGTTAGCTCCAGAGACTGTTTTCTGTGGAAAACAGTTGCCTGTCCCTGTTGCGAATCTGATTAGAGGCACTGCTATGCAGTCAGGTACTGTCTTCCCAGGAGTGGAGAGAGTTTTTCACAATAGAACATACAAGGTTAACGCTTCTTTCAGCTTCCTACCAGTCAACAAGGGGATACTTAAACAAACTCTTCCATGTGTTTCAACTAGAATCAGGAGGAGATTCTTTTCTGCAGCAATTGTTGGAATTAATGCAGGCTGGTGTCTTGCAGGGCACTGCCTGCCCTTCATTACACACTCTGGAGGGACAAGCCTGGTTCTGCCTTGCACAGGTGCAGTCACAGCAGCTGCTCAGCTAACCTGGCGCCAGTGTTAGGTGATTGCACACGTCTGAGAGTGTCTCACTTTACCAGCCTACAAAATGATAAGCCAGAAAGGCAAAACACAAGGTTACATGCATTTCAGGGAAGCAAATGCTCAAGCAGCTATTTCTAAGCTTTTGTTTTTACCTCTGTTTTGGTCATTTGTGCAGTACTTTGATCTCTGTCAGACCAAGGGCTGTGGTCAGAGCATGTGTAAGCCCTGGAAATGGCATTCCTGTGCCTTTCTCAGGCCTAGCAGTTGCTCAGTAGCAAACCAGAAGTGGAAGTGGAGGCAGTCTGGCATTCATCTGATCTCACGGAATCTAGACTAAAGTTCACTCCGAGGCTAACAGGGTTAAGAACAACCATGTTTCACTTGAACCTCTTCTACCACCAGCTTGAAGACCTGGAGGTCACAGTGGCTGATCACATCCAGCGAGTTCTGAAGCCAAACTTTGGAGCAGCCTGGGATGAAGTGGGTGATGAGTTTGAAAAGGAAGAAACCTTTACTTTATCTGCTATTAAAACCCTTGAAGGTAAGGAAGAGTTTGTGAGCACAGCAGAGCTCTTATATGCCCTCTAACAGGCAGAGTCCAGAGGCCTGTCTTGGTTTGGAAAGACAGGTATATGTCAGGGAAAACTGGAGTTTCCCTTGGAATGGAGAATATAAAAACCCCTTCCTCCAAATTACTATAATTTTGCAATTAGGAGCTTTCAGCCAAAAATATAGGAATAGGAGTAACAGTTCTTTACTGGAAATATTAAAAATGCAAATGCAGTAATACAAAAAAACAAGCAAACAAACAAAAATCCTAGAAAACTCTGATGGAGTCAGGAATAGGACCTGACACCCTGTTGGCTTGGGTGTTGGAAGCAGTCCAAATAAGTCCTCCTGGAGTAATAGATGTGGTTCTGTTGGAGAAGAGATGATGACAGATGTGGTTCTGTTGGAGTAGAGATGATCCTGTAAACAGGTTCAGTGGCAGTGAGATGAGTCCGGTCTTCATCTGAGAATCCAGTGGAAAAGGGGATGTCTAGGGTCCCTGTGTCTCTGTTTTTCTCTGGGTAGGGAATGGTTGGCTACCATTGGTTGAAAGGGATAAGAAACACTGCCGCACCATTTTAACAGATGGTCTATTAATCAGAAGGCCTGCCCCCTGGAGTTACAAGAGATAAAGGGAAAAAAAAGAAAGAAACCATCTCCCAACTGCTTTCTACAGATGAAACAGAATACACTTTCTTTTTTGGTTACATAACCCAAGACAGCACCCAGTCTGGCTCACTTTAGATCTGTCACAGAAAGGCTAATGGGGCAAAACTCTTAACAAGCTTTACATTACAGCTGTTGCATAGGGAGCTACAGTTACAGTGATAATAAGTTAGTTCAGATTTCAAAACAACTAATGAGTATTTTGTAACCAGTGGAGACCGGGCTGGATTGTGGAGACAAGTGAATATCTTGCTTTGCTCTTGTACTTAACCCTTCCAAGCAGACAGACCTTAGTTTAGTTATGAATTCCCACCATTCTTCTTGAGACTAGTAAAAAAATATTAAAACAGCAGAAGACATGAGGTTGGTGAGCAGGCTGGTGGAGTAAACCCTCTTCTCTTCCATCATATATTAAAGCATCCTTCTGTTTTACTTACAAATAAAACTGAAAACTCAGTTCTTTTGATACCTTAAGGGTGTCCTTGTCCTGTAGCCATTTCTGTGCTCCCTTGAACAGTCCCTTGGGGTTTGAAGTACTTTCCCTGAGGCCTTTTCATATTTCTTCTGAAGATCTCTTGTCTCCTGCAAGACATCTCCTTCCTTTGCAAGTCCAGAGAAGTGAGCAGGCTGACAGGGCTGTGCAGTAAGTGCAGCCAGCTGGCCCAGTCTGACTCATTTCCCCTCTTCTTTCTGTTGCATATTTGCTACATCAGATAACAGAATTCTCCCATGGTGGGGGCAGGGGTTGTGTGTTGTCTTTGCAGTCCTTGTACCCTCCAAAACCACAATTCTGACCAATGGTGTGTGTGTCCCTCTGCACAAGGAACGTGAATTCTAACATGTAAGGAGAGCCTGAGTCACTTTTAGGTGCTCTTTATGTGCCCCTGTTATGATATCTGTGACACAGAGCCTATTTTATTTATTTTTTCTAACAGAGGCAGTGAACAATATTGTGAAGTTCCTGGGGATGCAGCCCTGTGAGCGGTCAGATAAAGTGCCAGATAACAAGAACTCTCACACACTGTACCTAGCAGGTGAGCTGTGGGGTGAGGTTCTGCTTCAGGAGCAGAACTAGGAGGTTGCACAGAGCTGCTTGTTGAAAATCAGGGCAGGAGTTTCTGATCGAGCCCACTGCGCTCTAGGTTGTACTTTGAGGTTTGCTCCTGCTGTGATTTCTGTCTCTGCAGTGCAAAGCAACTGGTGTTGGGATCAGGTAGGGGACTGTGGTGGAGGGGATGTTGGGATCAGCCCTAGGCTCAGCTAGGTAGAATTTGCTGTCTTCATGATCTCTGGCGTCCTGCTTTGGAGTGAGCCTGATGAGGGAAAGACAGCAGCCTTATCCAGCAGAACAGATTAGTACCAGAGCTCTTAGACATGTCTGGATCTCTTCACACCTGGAGTTTATTTTACACTTCAGTTTCATGTGTTTTACAGTAGCAGGAGTCCTAGGTATGTTATTATGAATGGGAACTGAGCTGCTTTAGGGTCTCTCCTGGCCCAGTACTAGGATTTGCCAGACTACCAGTGGGAAACCTGCCTATGCCAAACAGCAGTGTTCATCTTCGGACTTGCAGGGGAGAGCAGCCTGCAACATACTCACCTGCCCTCCCCTCTCCTCTCCAGGTGTGTTTAGGGGTGGCCATGACCTCCTTGTGCGGTCTCGTCTTGTTCTCACTGACACGGTGACTATGCAGGTCACGGCCCGCAGTGCAGAGGAGCTCCCTGTGGATGTGATCATGACCTCCGTCGGATAAACCCCCCTTTCCAGGACCGTCCTGACTCCGAGCCCCCACTGGCAGCAGAATAAGGATTACTACAGCAGCTTTTGTGTTCTCTGCAGTACAGCTGTACTTGGGCCTTTGCTATAAAATTACCATGTTTTTAATCTCTGGCTATATCGCG
>VXBR01002966.1:14032-50290 GCA_013400215.1 Cisticola juncidis | reverse complement strand
CACTGCCTGCGCAGCTGTTACCGGGCAGGGTGTGTATGATGTGTAGGTGTGTAACATAAAAACACACACCTGTACACCCGTAAATGTAACGCTGTAGCCTGATAGAGCTGGCTTACCTTACAGCTAAACCGGCTGTAGAGTGTGGTTAGTATGTATGGTGTGTGTGTGTGTGTCTGTTATAGATGTGTGATATCTGATCATGGTTATTTAATGTAATAGTTACATGTAAATTTAAAATAAATGTAAGTGCATGCATACACATAAAGACCTAACTATATATTTTTAAATATTGACATAAACATGAAAATTTAAGAATACATGTTGAGTGGGTGTGTGAGCAGGGCTGGGCAATGAGTGCACTGATCTCACCCCAGCTGTGTGGTTGGGAGCAGCACAAGGATCCAGCACCAATCCCCAGCCAGAGAGCTTGAGGGCTGTCAGTGAGGGTTCCTCTCCCTTCCCTCCAAAGACAGGGTAAGGAATGGAACACACACGTGGAAATATATGCAGGTATATTTATGTGAATAGAATGTGGGGGAGGCTGCTTGTGTGTGTGAGAGAGAAACACAGAGAATGTGAGAAAATAGCCCCAACACACACACAATCTGTTACCGTATGAACATACACACTTATGTGGGCACAGTGAGTCTAGTTCACACACACATCTCTCATATACATATGTACACATACACACATATCTACAGAGAGAGTGTGAGAGGTTCACAGGCAATTCTCTCTTGCTCTATATACATACATTGGCATATATATATAGAAATGGGGGATGAGAGAGTGAGCTTGCTGTTCAGACATTCTCACTCTGCAAGCATAGACATGTATGTGATATATATTGATGTGAGGATAAGCTCTCACACTCTTCTCTTGACCTCTCTATGCACACTATTGTCTCTCACTATATACATCCGTATATGCATAGAGACACAGACACAAAATGAAAGAGTTCACATACACACTCTTGCTGTCTATACATCCATACTTGAGGAAAAGAGCAAGACCTATTGTCTCTCACACACATTTTCTATCACTCTCTCTCACTATAATTGTATAATCTCTGTATAATTCTCTGTATGTAATAACAATGTAGAGAGCAAGTGAAAGTTTTTCTCAAACACACAGTACTGACTCTGTATAGATGCATATATGTACATGTGTACAGTGTTCACTTATCATTATCTAGATATGAATTTATACAAATATAATTGGAGCATTGCTTATACATATTGTTCTCTGTTCATATAGATGAATATATACCTATATACTGAGTTGTTTTCACATGATAGTCCTTTCTGTTCCTGTATAGATATGTATATATACATATATACGTGCATACTCTTATATACACAGTTGTTCACACATAATTCTAACAGAACATATAGAATTAGGTGAGAGCTGTTCACACACACAGTTCTTTTGTTATATACACATATACGCATGTGTAAACAGAGGGGGAAGAGAGCTGTTTAGACACATAATTTATTCATCACATGGGTACTACTTGCTCACTACATACATTTATTTAGGGAGGAAGTTGTGACATATATATATATATGCTTCTCTATGTAGAGAGAACCTGTTCTCTCATATCATTCTCTACATATTTATATATACATGTATAATTAGGGAAATAGCTGATTCACACACACATTTCTCTCGTTATGTATAAATAAATGCACACATACACAAAGATCTTCACACAGCAATAGTTTGTGTGAACAGTTCATGCTAACACACTAATTAGTCTCTGTTCACATGTCCTCTCATGCCGTATTGATATATTTAGACATATATAAATAACAAAATGAGTGAGAGCAATTCATACACCCAAACACAGTTTCCATGACTCTCTCTTCGCCTCCCCATATATTCTCTCTACGATGCATAAATATATGCATATCTATGTATATGTATGTTGATATATTCTCTCTCCATATGAACATATGAGTAGAGATTTACTATCTCTACCATTCTTTCACACAGTACTCTCTCTTGCCTTTTATATGAGTATATAGATGTGTATGTAGATTGTTCATAGACAGTTGTCTCTATATATATGTAATTAAACCACATACTGTTTACACAGAAACACTATTTTCTCTGCTTCATACACATGCATAGTTAGTGAGCTGTTTTCAAACATAATACGCTTTTCTCCTTCTACACAAATACATATATGTATACAAACACACATATATATGCTGTATATAGAGAGAGTCCATTTGCCTCTCACACACACTTCTCTCCGTACAGATACAGGGATGTACTTAAAAGAGCTGTTAACACAATTCCCTTCCTATACATGCACACAGACATTCATTTTTATATACATGGATCTATATGTATGTTCTTTCATACAATGACACAACTCTTGCTACTCACACGTGCACACACTCCATAAATGCATACACATGTATACATATATATATATATACATAGGTACTAGGGGGATGAAGTAGCAGGTAGAGTATATCTAATATATGTATATAAAGTATATTTATATATTATACAGACTATTTATATATTTATAGATATGCATATATATGCACACTGAGCTGTTCAGAGAACTGTTTTCTCATACAACACTTTCTGATGTATATTCTCTCTGTATGTATATATATGTTCTCACCCACTAAGCGCTTTCTTTTTGGTAATAGATAAGCCTATATACATACATATATTTATATATATATGAACTTCACACAGAGAATTCTCTTTATGTATGCATATATACATATAAAACTGGAGAAAGCACTGTTTGCATACTCATGTATATATATAAAGAACGTGAGCTGTTCACAAATGTGCATAGTTCTCTCACTACATGTATATACATAGATCTGTGCTTAGAAAGGGATGAGAGCTCTTTGCATACAAGTTCACATGAAATATGTATATTTTTATATATATACATGCATAGGTATATATGCGTCTACAGGGAGAGAGTTGTTCTCACACAAACACTTTTCCCTTTCTACAAATATATACTATATCTGGTGGGCAGAGCAAGTAATCTGTTCATTCACCTCTCCCTGCATGTATATTTATACTCACCAGGTGTTCACACTAACACACAATATCTTTTGCGATATATCCACATATATATATGAATAAATAATTCTGTATATTACAGAATATATGACATATATAATTAGAGATATTCACACACACACTGTATCTGTAAAAACACACAATGCCCTTTCTTTCCCTGCATGCACATACACATATGTGTGCAGTGAGATTGTGAACTTCTCAGTTTTTCACTTCCTACATACACACACACATATGTGCAGGTGTACAAATGTGCAGCACACATGCACTATTCACACACAGAGCATTCCTCCTATCTCCAGCCACACATACTTTATTTAAACATTTACTTATATATGTAACTAATTGTGTGCATGTGTATTTTCTACCATTCTGCCCATCTTTTCCTTTTCCCCCCAAGAGGGAGAGAAAGACCTACACAGAGCATGATAAAAAAATACACCCATGACATCCCCCTCCTGTAAAAATGCATTTGGGGGTGTGTGTGTGGGTGTGGGTGTGTGTGGCTATGGTCTCTCCCAAGCTCTCTTCTGCCCCCACATGTAAAATCTGGGATGCATGTACAGTGTCTATGTGTGTGCATGTATTGATCTGGACATATATTCTCTGTCTGCATGCATGTGTAATATGGAGAGCAAGCATATGTATATGGGAGCCAGTCATTCCCCCTCCCAACTCACACCTGAATACCTGAATGTTCCCATATCCACCTTCACATCAAATTTACTTAGAAATTTATTTACCTGTCTGTATTTTCTTTCATTTTCTTACACTCTCTTCCTCCCCTCCTCTCTTTCTCAAAGAAATATAAAAATAGCTAACTACACACACAGAGCTGCATGTAAATGACCCTTTTCTATAAAAAGCAGACAGAAATAAAGAAATAATGTACACTTATATAAAAATATTTAAATATATATAAAACGGACACAGAAGAGTGTATAAGTAGTAAGAAAAATCTCTTCTGTGTAGACAAAGAAAAAACCTACACCCATAAAAATACAAGCACATATATACAAAATAATTTAAAATGTGTCTGAATGTATGTGATCAACTCTGTCTCTCCATGTATGGGGGCAGTAATATACACAGACATGTGCATCTTTGTACATGGGTATATTCATGTAATTAATATTTAACTTTTCCTATATAAATATATAAATGAAGTATATATAGGTGTAGCCATATCTATGTGTGAGGGTTTTTTTTCTCCTTCTCTGAGTTTATGTATATGAATAAAAAACCACTTTATGCTACCTGTGTGTACCTGGGTAAGGCTGCAACCACATGTGTGTCATAAATAGAAACCTGTAACTTGTGCTCTGTCTCTGAGCCTTGGGAGATTTGCCTGTGTAACACAGCAATTCACATACATGCAACTTCGTGCCTGTGCTTCTTTGTGCTCTCCTGCTTCCCCTGCTGATTTGGTATCCAAAAGATGTGTCCTGGTAAATAAATCCATACATATATTACTGCTGGTGTAAATGTGTTTGAGTATCTAAACAGCAAACACACCCAAGTTTGCCTAAAAACATTTGGTGTACCTATAGAAACCCATCTTTCACTCTGGACCCCCAGGCCATGTGCTGGGTGGGGGTCCCTGCACACCTGGGGCTGGGGCACTGGAGCTGATGGTGGTGGCAGCAGCCATTTTTAGGGCTCCAGGTGTGTGGGGATGCGGCTGACACCAAACCCACCATAGTGGCTGCAGCTGCAGGTACTGGGCTGTCAGGAGGGCTCCTGCTGGGGATCAGACCAGGCTGCAGTACAGGACAGGTCCAGCCCCAAAGCCCAGCCAGGTACCACTGCCAAGGCACGCAGGAGCTTTCCTGCCCTGGGCTTTGCAGCTTGGCATCTCTGTGCCGCCTTCCAGGTGCCACACTGGTGGTGGACCTGGAACTCCTTTGACACTGCTCTCCCAACACTGCCCCTGCAGCACAGATGGAGTTATGTGATTCCCCAGCTTTCATATTTGTACATTGCACAACACAGCTGCCTTTTGGGCAGTTCCGCCCTGCTAGGAGCAGCTGTTGCCGCCAGGTCCCACATCTGCCTGCCCTGCAGTGACCTCACTCAGCTTCACCCACTTCACCAATCCTGAGCTGGTTGTAGCTTTTCCTGTTATACTTCAGAACGGTGGACTGAGGAATGACCCCTCTCCCCTCGTCCCACCAGGCAGCTTCTTTGGGCCTCTTCCTCCTGCCCTGCCAGGACCTGGGCAAAGAGCAAAACCTCACCTGAGCCACCTCCATGAACCAGCTGAATGCCTCAGCCTATTTCAGGGCTGGGTTTCCGCTGGGAATCACCCAGCAACAAGTCACCCTTGCACCTGTTTGTCATTGCACCAGCAACAGAGGTGATCACAAAAGTAAAAGCCATGAGATTCCAATAGTGCAGGGAGTGGTTTTAAGTGTGTGTGTTCCCTGCAGCAAGTCAGTCCAGCTGGCTTCTCCAGTCCCAGGATTCTCCAGACCACGGTGATGAGTGATTCTTGCAGAACACCAGTTCCCATCTGTGAAACCACCACTCAGAGCTCTGAGTGTAAGAGCAGGGCTCCAGTTCCCATGCTGCTTGCATCCTGCACTGGTTTTTGTACACTTGTGTGTATTCCCACCTGTAAAAACACTGATATTTAGGTGGCAAATGGAATCCTTCCCTTTAGCATCCATAACATCCTATCCTACCTCATCTGGAGCACTCTCCCTCTGCCTTGGGTTATTGCCAGTTTATCTTACTAGAAAGACATTAAACACAGGGTCACTTGAGGGCTCAGCCACAGTCCTTGCAGCCTCAGCTCCACCACCCAAGACCAAAGCAGGCAGAGGGCTGCAAAGTTCAGACCATCCCATTTCCTCAAAAACTTCAGGGTTATTGTTCCTCTATCCTCCATCTTGGCTTTCTCCACACTCCAGCTGTGTCCACAGAAAACAAATACAGGGCAACATTTAAATGAGATGAACAGAAGGTCCAAGTCTTTCAAAAAGGATGCAGATAGAAAAGAGGTCCCAACCAGCACACATTGCTAGTGCAGTTCTTGGAGATTGATGTGGACAGCAAAAGCCTGGTCCAGTGAGAAAAATGTGATAGGACAGCACTATGAAATAGGATATGGAGCACAAAAACTGTTAGAAAGCTCTTGAAATAACTGCCCTTATTTCACTAAATTCTGTTTTCCATCTTCCTCTGGGTACAGTTGTCAGCTCAGCCTTGGTGAGTGCAAGCAGAGGGTCACACCCAGCATGTAGAAATTAAAGGCTTAACTTTGACTAGTCTGGACCATGGAAAGGCCTTCAATTCACTCCAAGGAACCCCAGGCCAGCCTTGCTGGTGAGCAGGAAGGGCTGAGCCTGCACTGCTCATACAACCCCTTCCAAGGGGAGGGCAGCAAGTGCTTTAAGAGCCTGTCCCAAAACAAAAAGGCTGTCCAGGACCTACACCCAGAACAGAGCTGAAGGACTGTGCACACTGAGGGATCTGATCTAGTATAATTCCTGCCCCTGCAAGCAGCTTCCAGAGAAGCAGAGGGGTAATTCTCTAGCAATGACCTAGCCAAGCAGGGCTCACTCCATTCTCAAAAGCCAAGCTGGAAGGCACAAACTTATAGTTGGGAAGATGCACAAATGTCCTTGTTAGCAGGCATTGGCTTGCTGGAGTGGTGACTAGACAGAGGAAAGAAAGCACATTAAAGGAGGAAAGTCAGAAACGGGAGTAAACAAGAAGGTTTGTTCTTGTTAAGTTTATTGGCATCATGTTTGTTTCTTTACATAAGAGCTCAACCTACGCTCTAGAATGTAGACTTCTGGAAAACAGGTAGAAGGGCTTCATTTTAAGCAAGCTACAAACGCAAGAACAAATACCAGGAAGAAAGGAAGAGAAGAAAGGGACTAGATAGCCAAGTTTTTCCATACCAAACATCCACATTAGCAGTCAGTAAGAAGAAAGGGAAGATTCATAGTCCAGGTCATTCATCAAGAAACAACTACCACACCCCAAGTGGGAGATCATCTTCCACAGCACAAAGAGCCACAGGAACACTTCAGCTCTGGCTCCTCATGCTTGCTCCAGGATGTCAGGATTAAGCAGTAGGGGATGTGAACAAATGTGGTCATTTCATAGCTGTATTTAATTTTAAATCCAATAATCCAGTGTGCATATCAATGCTGCTAATGCAAATCAGAGAATTTAGATACAAGGAAGCCAGACAGATTTTTCCAGAAGATGAAGCCTTTTTGGCCTCAAAACAAGAAGGCTTACATAGTTCATCTCTACTGTACAGAATACTGCCTCTATCTGGACTCTGTTGCTAGCACGCTGCAGGTCACAAGTGTCCTCCTCACTTTCTACACAACCTGTGTTTCAGTATTTGAACATGTAATTCAGGAATTTTACACTAATTTATACATTTTTAATTGGTTGCATATATTAACATGTACTATAAGATTTTTCCTAAAGAAGCATTACATAATACATGGATACTGTAAAAAGATCTGATTAGTTAAAAGTAACAAGCATTAACAGATACATACAAAACTCAACCTAGTTGGACTGAGTGCTGAGCCTGCAATGAACTATGGGTAATCAGCTTTCCAGTTGCAGCCTTCATAGGGGAAAACACTAGACAGTTAAAAATGTATGTAACTTGTTACACAGATTATCTGTAAACAGTTTCTCTCCATTGGACACCTGGAATTAGATTCAGTTCCAAACATACATAAGAGTTTCCATTTTAAACAAAGAGAAAGATCTGTTACCAAGAAGTGTGATGTGGATCATGGGGGGACATGAGCTCTGAAGTGCAGGATTCAGATGCTCATGAGAGAAGGGTGGATTTTGGCAGCTGGAGATGCAATTTTTTTTTTTTTTGTGATTTAATTTTAAACACAGAAGAGGGGCTGTGTGTTTGAAGGCCTAAGTGTGAAATTCATTTGTGAACAACTGTGCTCAACCCCTCCCTCTCCCCCTCAGCAGCTGCAGCTCTCCGCAGAAGCCTTCGCTCGGTCAGTCTTGTCTAGTTTGATGGGTTCAGGGAATTCATTGTAAAGCTCCACTTCAGTTTCCTAGTGGGAAAGAAGGAGTTAATGCCACGGCTCTGCAGAGAGCTCCCAGTATGCAAGGAGCTGGGGAAGGTTGGGGGTGAGCCCCAGGAAGCCCAAAGCAGAGGGCAGCACACTGCCCCCCTCCTTACCTGTTTAAGTGCATTTCGTGCAATCGTTTGGAAAGCTTGTTCCACATTAATGGCCTCCTTGGCACTGGTTTCAAAGTAGGGGATGTTGTTTTTACTGTAGCACCAGGCTTGTGCCCGTTTTGTGGTGACCTGAGTGGACAGAGAGCAGCATCACTACCTTCTGCTATGCAAGGAGGGGTTTTATTTCAGGGCAAGGCCAGAGATCACTCATATCCAACCTGAGCAGCTCTGACCTCGTCAAAGCCGCAGCCTTGAAACAGAACACAGGAGACCACTTCCCATCATCTGACAGACCCAGCCTCAGGGAAAGGAGGACCATGCTCAAGGACAATGAGA
Source organism: Cisticola juncidis (assembly GCA_013400215.1). Lineage (NCBI taxonomy): Eukaryota > Metazoa > Chordata > Aves > Passeriformes > Cisticolidae > Cisticola > Cisticola juncidis. Next base: position 41,706 of record VXBR01002966.1, on the reverse strand, counting down.
CCACAGAGCACAGGCTTGCTCCCAAAAGGAACTGCTCAGCACATCTGTGGGAGGAGAAGCAGCTCATCTACTTGCACCTCCCCAGGAAGCTGCCGCAATCCTTCCACCAGTGGGCAGGAGCATGCTGTGCACAGAGCTCTGACCTCTCCAGGCAGGAGAAACCGTTCTCAGGTGGCAGACAACATCTGAGTCACTCTCAGGCACCTCCCACTCCCACTTCTCAGGGAATCCTCCAGTATTTCTTCTACAAGGTCTCCCACTCCAGCAATTTCTTAAGAGGAGGTTAGTAAGTCCCAAGTACTCACTTGTCTGTTTTCTAGGTCAATCTTGTTTCCCAGCACAACAAAAGGAAAATTCTCAGGATCCCTTGGACTGGCCTGAATGAGGAATTCGTCCCTCCAGCTGTCTAGGGTTTTGAACGTGTTGGGAGCTGTGACATCAAATACCAGCACACAGCAATCTGCTCCCCTGTAGAACGCGACTCCCAGAGACTGAAATCGTTCTTGGCCTGCTGTATCCCATATCTGGAACAAAAGACAAGGCAGATAAGCCAGATCTACCCTGACACAGTCAGTCTGTAATTAGAGCATTAATTTCAAAACTCCCCACCAGGCATATATAGTACCCTGGCATATATATCAGCTAGGCAGATAGCAGCACCTGAAGGCTTGGGGATTTCTGTAGGCACTAAGCATCAAGAGCCAGAAACACCTTCTAAAGATAGTTGACCCTTTTTGTGTTCAGTCTCAGCTAGGGACATATCCTTGTCTTGGGCAAGCAGGACTTGGGTATTAGGGTCAGCAGGTGATCTGCCTTCAGTGCTTGGATGCACCTGGATACCAACAGAGTCCAGACACTCTTCTGATGGTTACAGCTTGTGCTGCCTTGCAGTCAGTTTCATCAAGAAGAGATGAAAGCTTCAGATACCAGAGACATAATCAAGTTGGCAGATTAACACTACACCCACAGGACTGGGGGTGACACAAATGGATGACCTAGGGAGTCCTTTCCCACCCCTTTCCAGTTTTTGAATACTAGGAAAGTGAATCTTTCTAACAAGATCTAATTTACTGACAGTACCAAATCCAGTTTTTTAAACAGGGCCTAGCAATATTGCTGTCAGCTGAATCCAGATTAATCTTTGCGTTCCCTTGTTCAGCCCATGCAAAAATTTGTAGATAAGCCCAGAAGCACTTACGTCTAACAGACGTTCAGTGCAAACAATATTCACATCCAGTACGCTGACCCCTACACCAGTCTGGGCTATGTCAGAGCAGATGCTCCCACACAAGTGGGATGCACCCCCTGGCACAGGGAGCAGAGTCCCTCCTTACCTGCATTGTTACTAGCCTGTCATCCACCATCACCTCTTTTGTCAGGAAGTCTGCACCTATCGTAGCCTTGTACTGGTTACTGAATTTCTTATTCACATACTGGTTCATGAGTGATGTCTTTCCCACCCTGCACAGGAACACAAAAAAGAAAGATAGACTTGGTAGGCTGTTTGTACAACAATGTTTGAGTTAACCACCCTGAAGAGGACATTCCAGTGCCCTTCACTGCCCATAACTTCATGGCTTTTCAACCAGGTAAAAGCACCCATGACTGGAAGAAGGGGCTTGCACATCAAGAGATGGTGAGGCACTAGCTGAGTAAGAGCATTAGCTACCCAAGAACACAAAGGATTACATTCTGAGAATCCTCACTTCCCCGTCAGTAATCTGATCCTTAGTAAAGAACAGCTAGATATCACATTATGACCATGGAGGCAATTTTGGAAGATTAAGTGAAACCCATCACAAACAGTAATCTTCAGCCTCTGCAGAAGGAGGAGGTGGAAAAACAGACAGTCTCAGATGGCAACAGCTCACAAACACATCTGGCTAGGCATCCAGAGGTAAAGATCCTCCCCAGAGAGCAAGCTTACAGGCTCGCATGCCCTCTGTGTGGCTGAGAAACATTCCCTGAACAACAGCATTGCTGGGGACAGTGGTATAAATAAACCTTATGTCATGGCAATTGGTAATGGGTAATAGCCTGTACAGCAAATAACCTCTGACAGCAGAACAGACTCCTTGCTGAGAGCACAGAGCAAAGCCTTTCATTACAAGGGGCATGCTCCAGCTATCCCAGAGAAGCAAAGCAGGTGGCTTGGTACAGACTATGTATGTGACAGAGACAGAATTTTAGAAAGTGTGTTAAGATTGCTTACTAAAGGGGTTTTTTTGGGTTTTTTTTTTTTTTTAAGTGAAACACTCATTTCAACAACACATGCTCCTTGCAGAAGGCTATTCCATTCTGCTACTCCAGTGGTCTGCTCATCATATTTTCCCCATTTAATATTGTGGCAGGACCTCAAGATACTAAGCTGCAGGGATACATTCAAGACAGAGAGTGGTGAAGAGTTTTTAGACCTGTTAAGTAATACAGTTATCACGAGCTGTAAAATCTTTCCTCCCAGCACTGCTGATTTCTTACAGTGTGTCCAGGCTCCCACTAGTCAAGAGTACTGCTCTAGCCACATAGATTAGCAGCTTAAAGGTTCTTCCACTTACCCAGAGTCTCCAAGGATAATGACTTTCAGTAATACTTTCTTCCTAGAAGTCATCTTTCACACTAGAAAGGTAAAAACAATCCCATCACAAACCATTAGTATGTCATACCTCCAAGAAAACAAGCAACAAATTTGGAGTCTCAGAAACCTGACTCCCAGCAAGGAGCCAGCAACAGGCAGGGCCCAGCACTCCTGAAACCAGACTCCAATTCAAGGCTACATTCAGCACTGACCAAGTATCTGCCCACTGCACAGGCTGGGCCATGTCAGACCAGTAGTAGCAATTTAATATCAGGATGCAGATGAGGTGAGCGCTTGTCATTTACTGTACCAAGACCCTTCTGGATCCTATTTCCAGGTAATTTGGTAGATATACTAGCTCAAGCCATCTCCCTTGACTTGAGGCAGTGCAGTAAATCATACCAGTTCCCAACACAGGCTGATAATTCTTATGCCACAAAGAGAGGGATAAGCAGGCACATCACTAATACCACACTCAAGGTTTTTTGTGCTGTTCAGTAGTTTCCGGCAAAAAATGAGAAAAATTTAAAAAAAAAAGAAGCATTTCCTCCATCATGACCTTGGATAAGTGGTAGCTTTCTCTAGAGCTGTGCTTTGTGAAAGAACCAAATCCCAAAAACATGCAGGGATTGAATCAGCTGCAAAAGCCACACAGGGCAGATGAATTACAAAGCAATCTGCTACCACAGTCTGTGGCTTCTCTGAGGGCACAGGAAGCTGACTACTCTCATCTCAGCTTTGGTGTAAAAAAGTGATAAACCTCAACATTCAGTCTACTGATGGTCATCTACTCCATCAGATGATGACTTGTTTGCTCAGTTGCATCCTGCAACTGAAAAACTTCATAGGCAAGAGGCTCTAAACTGGCCATTAACAGTCCATCCAATTAGCAAGAGAGCTGAACTTCAGACTTCTACACTTATTTGCTACCAGGTCTCCTTAAGACCAGTGAGGCAGCTACAAGTTCATCAGCTGCAGCAGGCCTGAATACACTTGTGGATATACTTCAGCATGGTGAGAGCAAGTACAGGGTCTTGCCAGTGATTGAACACACCCTTACTGCTATGAGGCCCTTCTCCACACCTCTGGGGAGGAGGTGGGGCAGCCAGCCTTATGTGCTGGATCAGATCAGAGACCCTGTTTCAGTACTGACCTGCCCCACAACACAAGGACTTCTTGGCTTTCCTGAAGGAGCCCTGCAGGTTCAGTACAGCAAGAGGAGCCACAAGATGACTATAACAGTGCTACTTGACTCCAAAGATTCTTGACAACAGGCCTTATATATGGACTTGTGTACCCTAAAATTCCCATCCTGCTATACCACATTCATTACAGCGCATAACTCCTACTATTCAGGAGCTAGTCCTGATTTTCACAGCTAAGGAGGCCTTTGCTTCTACAACAGGGATTTAGGTCTTCCAAGCAGCTTGATCCTGTGTGCTTCCTGGGATACACAACAGCCTCATGTGCTAGATTATTATACCTATTTCACCCCACTACTAGAGGAGGCTTCAAGCTGTAAAAGCCTCTCACTAGATGCAGTCCAGTTGCAAAAGATCTTAATAATTTCAAGTTTTGTGGGTTAGAAGACATGAAGTGCTTTAGCCTTTGCTGTCAGTGAATGCTGCAGAAGCTGGAAGAGCACCCCTGCAGCTACTGTAGTGATGCATCCACAGCTACACTTTTTTGGACGGTCACAGGGTTGTTTAGATTGGGAAAGGCCTCTAGGATCATTCAATGGAGCCAACCATTAGCCTGGCACTGCCAAGCCACCACTAACTCATGCCATGTCCCTCAGTGCCACAACTACATGGCTTTTAAACACCTCCAGGGATGGCAATTCCATCACAGCACTGGGCAGGCCATTCTAGAGTGTGACAGTGCTTTTGGTGAAGGACTTTTCCTTAGTATCAAATCTAAACCTCCCTAGCATAACTTGGGGCTGTTTCCTCATCTTGTTACTGGAACAAGAGCCCAAGCTCCATCCAGCTACATCTTCCTTTTAGGTTTTACAGAGCCATAAGATCCTCCCCCGAGCCTCCTTTTCTCCAGGCTAAACACCCCCAGCTACTCCCAAAGAGTTGTACTCCAGCCCCTTCCCCTTCTCTGGACACACTCCAGCATCTCAATGTCTTTTGTGTAGTGAGGGCCCAAAACTGAACCCAGAGTTTGAGCTGCAGCCTCAACAGTGCCCAGTACAGGAGGACAATCACTGCCCTGGTCCTGCTGGCCACACTATTGCTAATACAGCCAGCATGCTACTGGCCTTGGCTACCTGGGTACACCTGGGCTCATGCTGAGCTGCTGTCAACCAGCACCACTAGATCTTTTCCTGTCAGGCAGCTTTCCAGCCAGCCTGACCCCAGCCTGGAGATGCAGGGGGTTATGACCCAAAGGCAGAATCCACCTTTACCTTGAACCTCACACCACTGGCCTTGGCCCATTGATCCGGGCTGTCCAGATGCCTCTGCAGAGCCCTCCTACCCTCCAGCAGATCATCACTCCCACCTAACTCAGAGTCATCTGCAAATTTACTGAAGGTGCCCTTGATCCCCACACCCAGACCATTGATAAAGACATTAAAAAAGACTGGCCCTAGTACTGATCCCAGGGGAACAGCACTGGTGACCAGTTGCCAGCTGGATCTAACTCCATTTCCCACCATTCTCTGGGCCAGTCATCCAACCAGTTTTTCACCCAGCAGACAGTGCACTTGTCCAAGCCATGAGCAGCTAGCTCCTCCAGGAAAATGCTGTGGGAAACAGTGTCGAAGGCTATACTAAAATCCAGATCACCTTTCACTGATACACTAAGCAGGGTACTTTGTCATAGGAGACAAGGTTGGTCAAGGAGGACCTGTCTTTCCTAAACCCATGTTCACTGGGCCTGATCCTCAGTTTTCCTGTACATGTTGCATGATGGCATTCAAGATATAGGCTCCATAACCTTTTCTGGAACCAGGTCAGACTAACAGGCCTTCTGCAGATCCTCCTTCTGACCCTTCCTGTAGATGGACATTTCAGTTGCTAACTTCCAGTCCACTGGAAACTCCTCAGGGAGCCATAAATGCTCGGTTGAAAGGGGCTCAGGAAACACTTCCACCAGTTCCCTCAGTGCCCACCCACACAGTCACAGAGTCTTGAGTGTGTGTCTAAATCATGTAGCAGGCCTCTTCCTCATCATTTATCACTATGTTTCCCTCCACATCCAATAAAGGATGGCGATTGCCCTTAGCTCTCCTTTTGTTGCTAATGTATAAAAACTTTTTTTTTTTGTCTTTTACAGCAGATTAAGTTCTAGTTGGGCTTTGGTCCTCCTGGGTATTTTCCTGACTAACTTCCTGAGATCCTTGAGATACATCTAAACAGCACTCAGTGCTGAGGAGGTAACAGCCAGGGGCTGTGGAGTGAGCAGCAGTGACAAGTCACACACAGGGCTCATGACATGCTTAGACAGGTGTTAGCAGATGCCAGAGAGCATGTGGAGGACAGTTTCTCCAAGTGTCAACACCTCTCTTTTCCAGTGGATTGCACTGTTCACTGATCCAACTGACAGCCCAGTTATGCTTACCAAGACAGAGCCAGCTGAAAGTTGTCAACTACACCAATATTTAGCTCTGCTCCTGCTCTTGCCAAGATCCACACACTATAGCTTGTCTCCCCAATATCCATGGGGAGAACAGACCACAGGAGCTCCTTCAAGCCTGCATCTCCTGTGTTTGCAAAGCACATAACAAGTGACACTTTTTCCAGCCAACCCAGAGACTTGTGCAGCACAAGCAGCCCAGATGGAGCAAGAAGCAAGTGAACAGAGCTTTAAAACAACTTAAAGACAGCTGCATGCACTGAACTGTCAAGAAAAATATCTGTATAGGTTCAGGTTCAGGGCAAGTCACCTGATTTCTTCAGGACAGAGGAAAACAACTCACCCAGAAGTGGCTATGCCAGAACCTAGCATGCTTCTGGGAACTGCTTCTATTTTCCTCGGAGTGTTTCCAATATCACTTGCTGCTGCAGCTCACTGCCTCCTGCTATTCGAAGCAGCTTTGGACAAGCTGGCATTAGTTCTCATGCTGAGGGTGGTGCACAGCCTGAAATCACAACACTAAATCACACTGGAAGCTTATCTCCTAAGTTCAACATAGCCTGAAGTCCCACTATGAGGGGAGGGAAAAATGCTCTGTCAAGATTCATTACCTTAGAAGTGACTCAGCTGAGTGGTCACCTGCAGACATAGGAAACCAGGCTGAGTCAGAGCTGATACTGACTTCTTGTCATAGCTGACAAGGCTACCAAGCAGTGTGAAGGACTGTCACTGCCCCATCAACACCAGGCAGCTGAGACACTCAGCTTCCATCCCAGGTGATGCAATGGATGTGAGCCACAGCACATGAGAAGCTGCTGCAGCTTCATATTTGGTGTGGGCTATGAGACAGTGAGGAACTCCAGCTCTGTCAGAGACCAGCAGTGGACTGCCCTGTCTCACACCCTTCTTCTACCAGACCTGACTGATGCTGCCTTGAAGCCCAGTCAGTTGATGGGCCAAGTCCTCTTTAGTATCATTGTAGGTATAAACAGACCAACACTTATGAGTTATTCCTTGCATAGTACAGCAAGGAAACACATCTTCAGGTCCTGCAGAAAATGGTTGAGTTTAGGTAGGCTGGAGTCTCACTGACTCAGCACTAGGACTATTTTGCACTATATAATGCAGCTTGTCTTGCCTTAGGGTATTTGACATAATTACTCCAGAGCAGCACTCTGTTGAGGCACATGCCCTTCAGATGGCAGTATGAGAGCTCACATGGGGCTTGTGTCCAGTTGTGGGAACACTTCTGAACAAACACTTCCTTTTTCAGAGGTATCACAAAGAAAAACTTCTTAATTAAGATTTGATCCAAGACTCGGCTCTGTTTCACACTGCATGAAATTTTTTTGAACGAGGTCATCTGCATGACTGCTCAGAACACAGTCTACAGCAGGATACCCAGACAAACCTGCTCAGGAGCCACCAGACACTCCATATCAGCCAAGAGACCAATCAGCATAATTTCTCCTCCTGGCTTAACTGGTGCCAAAGAAATGACACAGCTGTCTCTAATACAGGAGAGGACATTTTCCACTCCATTTTTAATGCCTGTTCTCTAAGCAAACAAGCCATTAATGATATACTGACCCTCAGGAAATTAAGCTGGTATAGCACACTCTCTTCTACAATAATGTTATTGCATTTAACACTCATCGGCAGGAAATCCCTAACACCTAATCTGCAAGTGGCACTGGCTTAGCTGATCTGAAAGGAAGAATCAAAACCCAAACTCTTCAAAGCTTCATACCACTACAGCTCAGACACAAGAGCTATAATAAAGCCTATGCCAAGTCTAATTAGGTTTCCCTTGTTGCTTCAGAGTATATTACAACTATCCTTTCCCTTGCTATATTAAGACAGCTGCTTTAACTCAAAGCATAAATGGAAGGTTATGAATTCCTTAGAGATGTTCACACATCAAGTCACAATGCAGGCATTTTAATATTAACTGGGTTGGTAGAAGCAAGGAACACCAGTAGCTTGCATTGATGGCTCACCAGACCTCAGATTAAGCTATGCTTTAACAGAAGCAGGCCTTGCAAAAGGAATATTCTAAGTTGCTCATGAACAGTTTTAGCATGAAAGCATCCAGCCCTAGGGGAATCTCACCTCCATGGAAGACAAGGCTCCCTAAGTAGCAGCATAGCCATATCAGTCTGGAGGCTGCTGAGCAGTCTCTACTGTTTCAGCTTTGCTATTGAACAGCTGGAGTCACAATCCTAACATGTCTATAGAAGCTGGAACATTTGACCAGGAGTTCCCTGTTACTATAGCTATCAGCCTGCCACCTGCACTTTCTGCTAGAAACCAGCATGGTGCTGAAGTGAGGATGTCGGACAGCACATCTTGCCTTGTGTCCTCTGCCAGGAATATTTAACACCACACCAACAAGGCATGAAGCGGTAGGGCAGCAAGCATCAAACAAAGCTAAACTCAGAGTTATGGATGCCTAGTTTTGCTCCCTGTCCCAGCAGACAGCAACAAGAGTAAGCAGGTATCCCACAAAAAGGTGTATTTGAACTTGAAGCACTGTTCTAGGTGCCGTGGCTGATAAGCAGAGCTTCCACTTTCCCACTATACCACAGGACCTTTAGCAAAAACACCCATCATGAACAAGCTGATGTGGACAGATCAGGTCTCCATTAGGGGCTACCACACATAGCAACAAGCTCACCACAGTGACCAGACAAAAGCCACCCTTGTGTTCTGGAACAATCTTCTGTCCTGAAATGCAGGAAAAGTGTGCCAAAATGCAGCTACCTGCACTTTTGACACAGAAACAGCACCTCTACTCACTGTTCTCTTGCATGGATGTCTCTGTACTACAGAGAGCTATTTTTATTCCCTCCCTCCTCCCTCACTAGGTTCAGCATTTGTTCAAGGAAATTGAAGCTAGAAATATAATTCAGGACCAGCTCAGTCAGACTGAACCAGTTCCCTCTCAAAAGCAGCAAGTTCCCTATCATGTTTAGTATCTCAAGGGCTTATGTCTGCTTAGATCTTTAGCCACTGAAATGAGATGGTCACTCATGAACAGAATGTTCATCCTGTTTTCAGAGGACCAAGCACACCAAACAGCCTGGCAGATACCACCCTGCCCTATGGTCACACTGTACCTTACCATGCTTTAGCTAAAGTTTTGAGTAGATACATGAAGTTGCTCCAATTTTTCAGCTACTCTGAAAAAACAAGGCCTCATCCTGAGGAAAGGCATAGTCTGTTACAGCCATTAGTTAACCAGAAACACAGTTCTTGGTTGTAGAGTGTCCGAGCAGTCCAGTCATCCTTTGTATTGAAGCCTCGAACTGCAATGGCAGCAGAGCCCCAGATGGGGCTGAACAAGCTTTACCAGTTAGAATATAACAACAGCTTGGTTCCCACTAGCAGATCAGACAGACATTGCTAAAAACGTGTCAACCAATAAAAAGTCACAAGTGACTGCCTGAACAGTTCAACACAAATCTGAAACCAAGAGATACCAACATTTAACATATCACTTGCATTCTTCCAAGAATGACACAGTAGCCCTCAAGGAGGACAGAAGTCCTGTCTTTTCAGCTCGGCAAAAGCACAGCAGTAGCCAGAAGATAATCAGTGGGGGCTATTAATTTCATCTCAACATGGCTTAAGAGAAAGTTGCCTTCAAGGAAGAAACTAGAAATACATCTGCCTTTGATGGTTTTGACTGCTACAGGGCCTGCATATTTTTCTTACCAAACCTGGGTGCTCTTCGGCTGGAACATGTATCCAGCATCCTGACACTGAGGACTACTACAGAAGCATAGGAACTTATAATAGCAGGTTGAGTCTTGCACTGACAAAGGCTGTACAAGCAGGACAGTACTCTTCCACTCCCATGACAAGACTATCAGGAGCTCAGATCCCCAGCTCACTGGAAAATACAATTGAGAAAAGCCTCATATTTAGCGGGGACACATGCTGTGTCCAAAAAGGAAATCGGGAACATCTTGTCATTTGGGCTAACAACTTGTAAGAACTGCTCCCTGTAAACAGGTTGTTTTTGATGGCAATAGTCTCCTACAGTCCATACAATCAGAGATACCTTCAGGCCTTGCAGATGTACCACAGAGCAGCAGTTAGTTCAAGCAGAGCTCACACCAAAAACAGCTGGCAAGATATTCCTGTGACAGCTTCACAGAAGGGTACATTATCTGCTGTTCTATCAGTAGCATCTCAAAACTGATTTCTACCTCCTTCTTCCCAACATGTTTATGTTGCTGTTCTAACCAATATATTCCCTCCTGCTGGTACCCAGCCAAAAGCTCAAGCACAGCTCCTCATTCCCTCCTCAGAAGGTGCAGCTCAGCTGCTTGCTGCTTCCTGCTCACCAAGAGCAGGCTTCTGTCCAGTTGGTACCTTTCCCAGACAGTCCTGTGAGACAGAAATTACCTCTGTTCATGGAGCTGGAAGCCTCAGCTAAAACTTAATTTTTGATACCTTGTGTAAAAGATTATATTGCAAGCTGTCAGGTGTATGTCCAGTATATCCCAACCCCATCTGAGAGTCTTATGTCAAAAGCTTCACCTTTCTGAAGAACAGTCTAGAGCTTTAGATGCTTGTTAGCACACTGACATGGCTCAGATCAAAATCGAATCTTAGAACACGGTTCAGTATCCCAGAGGAGTTAACTTTTTAGACTACAGCAGTCTGTAGTAAGTTTCCACCTCCTTTTGAGGGTGGAGTTGCAGCCTCCAGTGCTGGAGCAGCTGCTCTAGAACTGAGTGAAGGTTAAGAACCAGCAGCAGCAGCTCAGCCACATGGCTTCAAGTTCTGTTCGTTGTCTGCTTCAACACAGGCACCAAACACTGTCACCAGTGTGACAGTGCTAAAAGGCAACTGACATGGTCTGCAGTAGCTCCCAGATGGAGTGACACCCAGCTTACACAAATATTCTGCTGCATTCTGTTAATGGGTAACACGCTCTTAAGACAGTTCAGTGCTAAAGGAAGAGAATGATAGGGCAACATGCAGCTTGGAGAAACAGGCAGAAAACCCAGATGGGAAACAGAAGCTTTGGATGAGTTTTGAGCATAATAGATTCTTGATGTGATCAAGGAAGCTCCAGAGCCTGTGCTGGGTAAGACACTCCTATCAGTGGTAGTAAGGTTTTAGGTTGCCTCAGACATCCCCTCAATCCTCAGCTGAAGGCTCCATCACATATCCCTGATGTGGGCAAGACTCAGAGATCACTGAAAGGAGACATGCCAGAGTCCAGACATAGGGAAGGCAGAAGCAATGCCACTGGTAGGAGCCACATCGGCAATGAAATCACAGGACTTGCATATGAGAAGGGGTCAGCCCTGCCTGAAGTCTCAGTTCAGCTGTGGCTCCCTTGGGGTTGAGATCTGGAGAGAGCTGCATTCCTGAGAGGCACTGATGCATATGATCAGTTAGGCTCAAGGCCCAAGTTCTCAAAGCCAAGCTCTTCAGTCCAAGCCTCACTAATTCACAAGCCTGTTAAACCTCTTGGCATTTCTGCCTCATTGATTCACAGGCCTGTTACACCTCCTGGCAGATGAGGGGTTGTTCTATGCTGTGCACGGTTTAAATACTAGCTGTGGAACTGAACAAGTTTATGTCTGTAAAGCTGCCATAATGAATTGTGACTCTACCCTAGAATGTCCACAGTATTGTAGGGCTAGACCCCACCTGTAATGTCAAAAATTGATCTCTGATTTCTACTGGTTTAGATATCACAACAACCACCTTCTCATAAGGAGGCATCATGTTGATCTGACTACATGGTTTGCAAGTGGGAGCAAAACAAGCATGAAAATGCATTTGCATACAGTACCACAGCAGATGTTTCTCCATGTTCAGTCAGACCAACAGTGTGCTTACGAGCAGTGGGAAAGGTCTGGAGGACATTTCTTACTGTCTACAGGAACAGTACTCTGCCCAGACTGCTGCTAAGCCTAACATCACAGGAGTATATGTAGGATCTTTCAGGTGATAATCACACTGAGCCAAAGCAATGGAAGGAAGAGAGTGAAGAAAATGTCCCCAGGGATGCAGTCAGCTGTGATGGGCAGCCATCTTGGGTGGGTCACTTTGTTCAACAACCTGAGGATGATTCTCATTATCTCCACAGTGGGTAGCAGGTATGAGAGACTGCAGCTGTGGCAGAAGAGGCATCCAGGAAGATCCTTTCTAAGATGCTAGATACTAATAAGACCAGAATTCCCAGAAAGAAAACCAGGGCTGCTGAAGTAGAAGTCTTCAGCTTATAGGAAGACATCTTGACAAGAAAGCCAAACTCAGAAGTTTCACTGAAAGCAGAAGTTTTAGTCCTCTGATTCCTCCAGCAGCTAAACAGCCCTTACACCACAAAATATCCTCTCAGGATTGGGCAGACATACCCTAACAGACTGATAGCAAGTGTCTCAAGATCTTCTGCTACCCTTCTCTTGGAGGCTCAAATCACATCAAGAATGCCGTGTCATTCAAGAATCAGTGTTGCTGTGCCCCTACCTTCCAGGAAGAAGCAATTCCCTGTTAAATCCTACAGGATTTCAGGTAGTTCCCAGCAAATTTTCACCAAGGCTGAAGCTGTTACAAGAACAGGCATGTTTGCTTTAACACCCCTCCCCCTTTATCAGAGCAAGCTTAACTTCCCCTATTTTGCCCTGGGGGAGACAATCTCAGGATGTGGGAGGAGAGTTGAGCACATAGCTGGCTGCTGGAAGACACTAGGCAACAAGCCCTGTGTCTTTGCTAAGGGCCTTGCCTATGCAAAGCACGGCAGCTACATCAGCACAGCTTCCACCATGATGCCTCTACCACGACGGCCTCCTTAGCAGATAGCTTTCCAATCAGTAAAATAAATCTTGGACTAACTGAAACACAGCTATAGTGCTCATACCGCCCAGTTTATACAGTGGTATCTGTCAGCCTTTTGGCACACAGCTAGTGGAGCCACCCAACAGTTTTAGTAACCTGACATGAATATCAAGATCCCAGCACAGTTCTCACATCAGGCCATACCCTGAGTGACAATTCCTTTATTGCTTTCTATAAAAAAAACCCCATAACTCAGTGCCAGAGGCAGCTGGGTTTTAATCTATGTGTCCATAAGACAAGGCTGTCCAATTCAAAACATTTTAAGTTAACCAGGCCACTTACAAACAGTTGAGTTGTTAGATACTTACCATATCTGACAGTAATTTCTGGTCTTGACTAGTTTAAGTTTCCACACGTTCTTGTCATGCTTTCCGTTTCAGAAACACAAATAGGTAACTTTTACAGTGGTAAGCAAAACACAGATCTTAGACTTTATCAGTGGTAAACAAGCCTTGTTCATCCACTCCTGCCTGCCAGAGTTCCTAGAGGCTGGGCAAGAAACAAGAGACTAAAAAGGAGACTTTGACCAAGTCAAATGACACCCCTGAGGAGGTCTGCCAGAGGCTGTAATTTACACCTGATATTCAGATCAAAGAGTGAATATTGTGTCTCCTGCAGCATAAGAAGCTTGATAGAAAGGACAAGTAATGACGGGAGAGCCTACTAGCAGATGTATGGACACACTAGATCAACACTAATGGCAAAAGCATTACTCCTCCTTCCAGGAGGTCCTGTTGTCAGTAATAAGTCTTCCAGAGAGGAAGCTTTCTCTAGGGACAGGTTGTAATCTAAGAACTACACCTAGATCTGCAAGCAGAACTCTTGATCCTACACACTATGATCCTACACACTATGATCCTCTTACTATGATCCTCTTACTATGCTAATGTCGTTTGCAGAGCAGGAAGGACAAGTATTTCAGTACCAGAATGGGAGTGCAACAGGTATATTGTCACTACAGCTGACTCAGTGACTAACAAGGAATTCATACAGTACATACTCAGTTTCACACTCATATTTCCCACCCTCATACCTCTTGCATAGATTCTGCATCATTACTTTACCACTTCATCTATTCTCTTGATGAAGCCCTACAAAGGTCCAATAAAAACCTTACTTGCATGGTGAGGTTAACTCTCTGGGTAATTAGCATCTTGTTAGGCAAGGGGAAAGGTTTCAGGCCTAGGCATGTCTCAGCTTAAACCTCACTACTCATGCAGGAGACAATGTCACCACTGTGCCAGTTTGGACTCCAGATATCATTATCCATGTCTGGGAGCCAAGTGACTCAGCCCACTTGAGGGAGACAAGCACCAGACAGGTTACTTTGAGGAGGATTCTGCTTGCAGTTGGAAAGAGTTCAAGGGCTCAGTACAGACTCGTTCGATAAACTGGGAGCCCAGTAACCAAGGTCCAGGTACTCCAGGCAGGCTGGCTCTGAAGGCAGCTCCAGTTGCTGCCCTCCATTTTTGTCTACCACTTCACTAGTCCACTTTATCTCTCAAGTGACCGAAGTTACTGTATATAGGACAGACTCAAGAAAAATACTGGGTTTTTTAACTGACATTAAGAGGATCTATTAAATTTAATTTAACAGTTTCTGCTTAAAACTCATGCAAGTACAGTTAGACACAATTAGTCACCTTAAATTGTCATTTTAAGTCATGTCATATAAGCAGTTATACAGAATAAAGAGCAAATCACTCACTATATCAAGTGCCTTTAAATCATACAGATAGAAATCAGTGCCACAAGTTTACACTTCAATCCCATCTCAAAGGCAGTGCACCCCATCATGAAGCTTCACTGCCCTATAAAGACAGGCATGGCCTCAATAACAGGTTTCCTGGCAAGAGAAGTCAAGGCTGTTTGAGATAAGTTGCAAATCAACACACTTCAGTGGCCTTGATGAGCTTCCTTCCTTTCCCAGGGTCATTGACCATGAGGCAGCAACAGCAGTATTGACAAAGCTTTCCCCACAGACAGAGCACTGGTTGCTGGCACCGGAGAGGAGGAGCAGCACTCACGGAAACGATGACATCACCAGGGCAGATCTCTGCCAGCACAAAATGCAGCAGCACGCTGGGCTCAAGAGCTGCATCCCTACCAACAGAGAGCAAAAGCAATAAGCACAGCAGAAGCCAGAGGGGAACCAAATGACATAGGGGTATCCCCTTCATTGCCTGCTATTTCTGAGCAGCACACGTGCAGCTCCTGACCTTGGACACTCATTTGCAAGCTTTATTCAAGGTCATTTAAAGAGAAATGGGATCTTCAATCAAGCCCCTCATTGCAGAAATAGGCATGGTATATTAAGTATTGTCATTCAATTATTATCCATATCTAATTCAGTTTTGAGATGCACAGCTCATGTTTGGATTGATACTGCAGAGAGTTAGACTTTTATCCTCACAGTCTCCAGTCACAGCTATATCTGAAGGCAGACTGTTACACAGCAACTACAAAAGATCATTTCTGGAAGCTGCAGAGGGAAGCCAACTCAACTCTAACTCATCAGACAATTAAAATACAGTTATTAAGAAAATGCTCTGCAAGAATGAAGCATCTAAAGGATGCAAGACTGCTGTCAGACAAGCAGCACATGCTAGTGCCCAATCAACTTCAGGATTTAGGTAAGGTTTTAGCTGGAATTTCTTCTATGGAGGCAACAATCTTTAAATTACTCTACAGCTCTGCAAGGGAATCTTAGGTCCATCAGGCCTTAGTAACAAGGACTTCAGAGCAGGTTAGGTCAAAGCCAAGGAGAAGCCCAGGAGACGTAAGGAACACTAGACATGTGCACGGTGAGGGTTCTGTACTTGTTTTACAAAGGTTCAATTTACTTCACTTACTAACAAAATTGCTGTATTCTAAAGGCAGGGACGTGCAACAATAAGTACCTGCGAGCCCACATCATCCACCAGTTTCAGATAATACACATATCCAAGTGCCCTGTTTCATAGTCCTTAGTCTTGAGCTGCATACCTGCAAAACCTCTCACAATGCAGCATTTAAAAAACACATCCTAACCAAGCACAGACAATTTTGTTTACAGCTAAATGTCAACTTCTGCATCAAGTAGTCTCATTTTAACACAGAAGTCAGACCAAAATCCCATAAATGTTAGAGACATAGCTATTTATAACTTTGCACAGATGGTTTGATGGTAATTGTCATGTTTCCTCAAGGACAAGCTTTGCCAGAGATTTGCTCCAACAGGTAATTCCCACAACCGTCCTACACGAGTATCTTAAAACACGAGCTTTAAGAAGGTGCTGCAGAAAATAAACCTGGTAACCCTCCTGCTCACAAGCCTTCATTTTGGTTAACAAACTAAGCAAAGTCACATCTTCCCCAGGTCATTTCAGAGCAGAGCTTGTACATTTTACACTTTCAGTCAAGGATTTATCAAATGCTGTAACATGCCTGTGCTCCTCAAAGAGTTTGAGTCCATGGATTTAGCAGGAGGCCCAGGATGCCTGTGGTGCAGACTCTGCAACACAGTTATTTAAATTCTTAACTTGTCATCCTG
The DNA here is from genome assembly GCA_013400215.1 of Cisticola juncidis. NCBI lineage: Eukaryota > Metazoa > Chordata > Aves > Passeriformes > Cisticolidae > Cisticola > Cisticola juncidis. The sequence goes on along the minus strand of VXBR01002966.1, from coordinate 25,150 downwards.
AAGGTGCAACTCAGGGTGTCCTGTTCCCCACTTCTTCACTCTGGCAACCAGTGACAGGATCACAAGAACAGCCAGACACTTTGTCAAAGCAGGTTTAGGCTGGATATAGGGAAAAAGTTCTTCACCCAAAGGGTGGCTGGGCACTGGAACAGGATCCCCAGGGAAGTGGCCAAGGCCCCAAGCCTCCCAGAGCTCAAGAGCACTTGAACACTCTCAGGCATATGTGGGGGTGTCCTGTGATTGGCCAGAAATCTAACTTCTATGATCCTTGTGTGTCCCTTCCAACTCAGAATATTTTTTGATTCCATGCTGAGCTATTATCAGGGTATTTGAGTTGGAGGACAGGGACCACTGCATGACACCACAGGGAAGAACATTCAACACAGCTATTCCCTTCCATCTTATCAGTTATACGTCTACTGTCACACTACAGGTTGGGAGAGCAAGAAACTGCTATCAGATTTCAGAAGTCTTCCTTACTAAGGGGTCAGATTAGCCACATCTAACAGTTTTTCTACACCAGATGCAGGGTATTAACATACTAGCACAGAAAACAACAACAACAACAACACAGTACTTGAAAGTTAACAATATTAGAGCTGCTTTAATGCTGAGGACTAAGGCCAGGCAGGCATGGTGGGTCCACTCATGAGTGCATGAAGGGCAAGTCATGTGCTCAGTCAGCTGTTGGGAGTCACAAGGGAGAGGGGGAAAGACAAGTATACTTGTTCTTCCTGAGTAAGTACAGCAATGAAGCCTTGATTATTTAACAAGGAATATTCAAATTACTCCACCCACTTTAGCCTCACATTCAGCTCATGAGAGAGCAGGGTACACTGATTCCCGCAGCTTGGTTCTGCTGGAATCACAGCCAGGCTGCAGCTACTATTCACATGCCACCAGTACCACCACAGCCTTCAAGTCACAGCCAGCCAAACGCTATGGCGTAGCTACTTACACACCATTCCCTTAAAAAGAGAATTCTCTGCTTCCCCAGACCCAATGCCCACATGGATACACAAACTGTTAAGGCACAGGCCAGAGCTGGCCAGCCAGTGACAAGTACTGAAAGCTTTAACGGTCCTATGCTGGCAAGTGTCAAACAAAGAACAGCATGCTTACAGCTAGGAGGGGCGGGGGGGGGGGTCTTCATTCTGTCATGTGTTCTCAATTTACATATAAAAACCTCATATGCAGAGATCATAACAGCTCTGCTTATCAGCAAACATTTGTAGTTTTCCAGGAGATAATGTTGAAATTTCCAGCTTTCAGAACAAAAAGCCTAGCATTACTCGGTAAGACATACTCATTTTGATGCTGAGGTTACCTACCCTAACTCAGATTAAGGCAGCCTTTTTATTACTAAAATAATCCCTCTATTTACAGGCAGTACAACTGTCTTAAGTACAACCATCAGGCATTTCCATATTTATTAGTCTCTCTCTCTCTATATATAGAAACTAATAATACACGTATCACGTAATTTAGCTTATTATACGCTCACAGACAAAAGCACTTCTAATGTCCACTCTAACAGTTCTTAGAACTAGCCCAGGCTTTACACACACCGACAGCTACTTTTGCAATAACTGCCAGCCTCTTTGATCAGATTAATTGCTCCCGGAGCTACCGGTTCATGTAAAAAGCGATGCCCACCGACCCCCAGAGCAAAGTTTCACCGTCCCAACACAGCGCCCCGGTCTTTCTTCGGCCACCAGCTACCCCGAAGGCCTCTTCGGGCTTCGCAAGGAGCTGCAGCAGCTCCACACGCCACAGACAACGCGCTCCCTTCCCCGGGGGGCATTGCTCGGGCCTCTACGAGCCTCTCAGCAGAGGAAGCTCCACAAAGGCCTAGCAAAACGCGCATCCCGGGAAAGGCCCGCAGGGAGAAGCCCCTTCTTGGGGAGACCCCCGCTGTATTGTCCCGATGGCAGCGCCGGGTCCGGCTCCAGAGAGCTCGGCGCCGGCAGCGCAGCCGCCTGGGCCAGCCTCAGGGCGGGCAACCGAGACAGGCCCCGGTGCAAAGCCGGCCGGGAGAACGAAGACAACGCCGCCTCCGCTACCTTCCCGCCGCAGGCCGCCGGTGCCGGGGAGGGCCCGCGAACGGCTCCCCGCCCAGGGCGAGGCCACCTCCCCATCCCCATTAGCAGCACGCGGGGGCCGCAGTACCGCCGGACTCACCTGGTGCTGCCGCTGCGGCCCAACCCAAATCGCTATGCCCCCCGCCCGCCTCGTCGGCTTTAATGCGCCCCACCGCCTCCCGCGCTCGCTTCCGCCTCCCCGACAACTTCCGCTCACGAGACCTGACGTCACCGCGCTCTGGCCCCATGTGACCGCAGGGGGCCGCCCGCCATGTTAGGTGGCCGACGGCGGGGTGTGTGTCAGACGCCGGTGCAGCCCGATCCCCATTTCCGTGTTTGTCGGAAAATAAATGTTGGTGGTACCCCTGGAGCCTGCACAGAGGGGAGGAGTGGGAAGGAACCTACCTTCCCCGAGGGCTTCCATCACAGCAGGGCAGTGATGCGCCCTGGGCTAAGGGGAGAAGGAAAGGGCCAAAGAAACTTTCATGCTTTCAGAAATAAAGGATGGGGACACACAGGGACAAATCTATTCTTTAGTGTCTTCGAAAATGTATTGAAGAGCTAGCACGGAGTCCTCTACAGTTAAATTTGTATGTGAAAAAAAACCAACAACTTAGTTATTGTCATTAGAAATAGAGGCAACATTTTAGAATACTTTATAAATTTTTACTCGCAGCTGTTATTCAAAGTAAGGTGGTAGCAACAGCACTTGTCAGAAAAGATGAAAGATGCCAGTTGAATATACATTCAGATTGATTAACCAAGCAATTGTCAGCAATTGACAGAAAAGTACAGGATCAATAGTGCAGGCAAGTAAAATGGGACTCTCTCAAGTCTCTGGACCTTAATCCATGGAGTAACAATTATCCTGGTGATACAAGTGAAATTCACGTTTTCTGCTCCCTGTTGACAGCAAGTTCATTTTGTTACTCAGCAATTACTTAAATATTATTATTCGTCCAAGTCATGTGACTGCTGTGGGTTTAGTTAGCTTCTGAACTCATGAAAGCAACATGGGAAAAAGAAGTATTTTCAAAGCTAATGAAAGATAATAAAGAACTGAGGCTACTTCCAGCATTTTTAAAAAGAAAATCATACAACCACAGGCTTGTTGGGGTTGGAGGAGACCTCCAGAGATTATCCAGCCAAGCCCCCCTGCAAAGGCAGGGTGACCCAGAGCAGATGACACATCCACGTGGGATTTAAATGCCTCCTGAGACTTCATACTTCCTGGGCAGCTGTTCTGTTGCTCTGCCACCTTCAACCTAAAGAAATTCTTTCTTATGTTGGGTTGGAATTTCTTGAGTTTTCATTTATGGTCTTTGTTTCTCATGCTGTCACTGGCCACCATCCTCTTGGTACCTATCCTATCTTTGTGATAACTTGTATAGGTTAGAGATCCCCTCTCAGTCTTCTCCAGACAACACAGGCCTGGCTCCCACAGTCTCTCCTCATAAGAGAGATACTCCAGACTCCAGAGAAGGGAACTTTCAGCAACAGTTTATTAGTGCTTTTAGGGTGCCCCATTAGATGCAAAGAGCTGCAAAAAAGCCTAGTACCAGTTAAAATGCAGACTGGACAAAAAAGGAAAAGCCCTCAGCACATCAGCAGTTGGTGGAGGAGAGCACTGGCTTGTCCCAGTCCTTTGCCTTTAACAGGAGACGCACATGCTGCGCTGTTGTGGGCAGACATTACTGGCAAATTACTGGATTCCTCAGCTCTCTTTTCCTAAAAGTGTGTTGGCTTTTTTGTTTTTGTTTTTGTTTTCGGGGGGTCTTTTTGGGGTGTTGTTTGGTGGGGTTTTTTTGGGTTTTTTGGGTTTGGTTTTTTTGGGTTGTTTTTTTGTTTGTTTTTGTTGTTGTTGTTTTTTTGTTGTTGTTGTTTTTTGTTTTGTTTGGGGTTTTTGGGGGTTTTTTTGGTTTTTTTCTCTTTTTTTGTGGAGCTGGGGGGTTATTTGGTTGTTTTTTTTTGTTGTGGTTATGGGGTTTTTGTTTTGTTTTGTTTTGTTTTGGGGGGGGGTTTGGGGTTTTTGGGGTTTTTTGGTTTTGTTTTACATAATAGGAAAAGCAAACAAAAACTGTGTGTGAAATTTCCTTCTGTACTGGAGAGCAATCCTGGCACCACCTATTACAGACCTTTGTTATGCAGAAGTTCCTGTGCCACTTGCTCTTGACATGACTAACAGATGCTCTCCGATCCTTAGTGGGAACACAGCATTTTCTTAAACTGATGAGGTAAGATCCTGCTTGCCTCAAAGAACATACATATTCTGGCACTCCGGAGGACCAGTGGCAGTGGACAGGATGGGAGCTGTTGCCCTGCTATCCAGGATGGGAGCTCCCTTCATAGTGGCAAGAGTGAAAGAAGAAGGATGGTGATAACGAGGTGGCGAATGGAAGTATTGAGCTATGGCTCTTGACAGGGCCTTCCCCTCTCTGCTTCTGCTGGCATTTTTTTAATTAGAAATCTGCTATTGCATGACCACCTATACATTTCCACTAGCAAGAGCACAGCCCCAGTGTTTTGCCTGCCCTGTCCCCTAATCCATGCCAGCAGTACAGATACTCCTCTGGTAATCTACTTATGCTTTCCTATTTGCAATCCTCTGATAGTTTCCAAGTCATAGAGCAGCATCACATGAAAATGAAAAGGTAGCTCTGGACAAGATTTGATCAACAGATACCAACTATAGGAAGCAACTGCAATCACTTTATCTCATGGCAGCTCTCCAGTCAGGGGTGCAAAGGACACTGAACACAGTGCAGGGATTATGTCTGTGCTCACTGAGAAAATACATCTTCTGGAGGATTAACATCTTAAAGACAAAACACCGGTACAGGGTTTAAATACAACCATTGAAGCCTGAGCTCCACAGGGAGAGTGGGGCCTGTGGGAAAATAATGCTAAAGGCAATCCTACCTCTGATACACTGCAGCTGTGTTAGTTATCAAAGAGTGGCAACAACCTTGCCCTCCCAGCTATGGGTGTGATAAAAAATGAATTAGCTGGGAGTTCAGTTGGAATCTGAGCTGGAGTCTGCTGGCTTGCTGTAAGGAGGAAGGGTCAGGAGGTTGTGGAAGGGATAGAAAAGATAAGCTGCTATGTGAGGGCTAGATAGGGTTAGGCAGCTATGATAGGGACGGGAAGGAGTGAGCCAGAATTGTAGAAGGAAGAGAAGAGAAGAGCTCAGGCACTGAGTCTACAGACTAGCTGCTGGCATAAATGCACGGACCCTGAAAGCTGTGTGGAGCTGCCTTTAAAAAGCTATAGAGAAAAGGTATGAAAGACTTCCGCATAATAAGGTGCTGATGCTTGGAGCCCCCTGAAATTTTTTAAAGAAGCACTCTGAGTGCAGTGTCTTTCTCGACATCTATAGTGCAGTGATGCAAAATGTGATCGTGCCAAGTCCCCTCACACCAGACACAAGAGACACATAAAAGAAATGGATTTGAACTCTTTTGATAGCTTCGCCCTGTTCAATAGCAACAGCCACAAGACCACTACAGAGCTGTCATCCCTTTGATACTCGGAGGTGGCAATACTGGCACCTTCCCTTAGATGCCAGCTCATTCCTTGAGATGAGAAGGTCCAAACACCTGCTCTGCCTCTGAGTCAGCCTCCTGCAGAGGCTGTGGACAACATGCTGAGCACAGGGGATGTCCTTATACAAGTATCTATCTATGTTGGCTCGGCGAGATAGACAGGGAGAAACAACCCCTTGCTGCTGATCATGATGTAAGGTGGGAACCACATGGCTTTGTGTTTACTGTAGTTATCTGGGCCTAGACTGGTGGAAACCAAAGGCCATGGAAAAGTCAAGGGTCACAGGGGAAGGGTTGTTTCCATAGCCCACACTTTGTGCTCAGGGACATAGAGAGACATCCACATCCTATTTATAACCATAAACCTATAAGGCTGTTACACAAATAGTGACAATCACCTGAGCTTTCTGCAGGTCTGCCAGCTGCCCTGCCTCCCCAGCTATATCAGTTCACCACCACCACCACCACCTTCCCACTTTTTCAGCTAGTCCTAAATACCAAATAATTTTTTTTACAGCTGCATTGGGAGGTATGCCAGGTAATTTCATATGATTGTTCTCATATTCAGTTGGAGAAGATGATCCAGAGAGTGAAGTAACTTCCCTGAGGCCAGAGTGAGTTGGTTACTTTGTCAGATCCATGTCCCTCTAAACACAGACTTTTCTGGAAAGGCTTTTTAAGCCATAGAAATGTTGTAAAAATAGGTACACAGAGAGGTGAACAGTCAGCACAGAACTGCAAAGGCCTTTGCACAACTGGCCTTCCTTCAGGGATCAAGGTTTTGTATGAGGAATATGTTACCAAAGCAGCAGGTTCTATGAGCTGTTACCAAGCAGTGAAGCCTTTACAGTGAAGATCTGGCGAGCCTGAGAGCTCTCAGCTCATACCATTAGTGGCTTTTATGCCATGAGAGCAGACAGGACAAGCCAATGGCTGGCAGGGCCTGGAACACTTTGCAGGACCCACAGTTGGTGCCACTGCTCTTCTCTGCATGGGATGTTGTGCGATGGGGTAGACCAGCCACATGAGCTATGCATCCAGGCATTTTGTGGCAAAGGTGGCCATACCATGCTGTTGTTGCACCCAGAATGTGTCATGGGACAGGAGCCTGGTGCCACATGACCTCTCTGAGTGGTACACTTTGTGTAACAGGTGACTTGCATGATGCTTCTTCCTTAACAATGAGTCAGTGCCAAAAGACGTCCCAAAGATGGCTCTCTGTTGTTAGGAACCAAACTTGCTGCAACGCAGCACACCCTCTGGGGTCTGCAGGTCCATCCTGGGTCCTAAGAGACAGGGGTTGTCTGAAGAGGCCTAGGAAGTTCCTTTGGGACCCTCCATGGGAAAGGACACAGACATGTCCCACAGCATGATTCCCACTTCAAATGCCAGGCATCTCTGCAAGCACAAGGTGTTGCATATTAGCTTCAGATCTATCTGCTTCAACTCTTTTCAAGTAACAGATTTTCACAATGCCCTTGTCTGCTCTAAAAGGAGAAGCAAATCATGTATCAATGGTAACCACAAGAAGCTGGTATAATTTTCAGTGCATGTTTTCAAAGACTGTGACAAAGATACTCAGCCTTGAAGGATAAGAGGGTGGGGGCAGTGAGGTTTGCTTTGCTTTTATCTTAGACAACACTTCTCAATGCCTGATACCTCAGCAGCTGCATTTCTGACCCAGGGAATTATGACTCACTGTTTGCAAATCTCTGAGCTAACAAATTGAAGGTATGCCTCGCAAAGCAAGATCCTAAACTGAAATGCTTATAAGTGGATGTTACAGCTCCAGTTATTCTGTTCCAGCATTCAGGGCTAGTTCCATATCACTGCCTAAATTTCTGGCAAATAGCAATCAGCACCTTTTACTCTGTTTAGATAAACAAGATTTTTCTGGGTTTGTCTTCTTCAGTGAAATTCTCAACCAACCTGTGAGCAATGAGGCTACAGAAGATGCATTGATCCACCTACCCCAGTACAACACCATCCTGAGGAACATCTGTTCTGCCCAATTGCTTCAGACACCAACATCAGAGTTAGGGCTGGCCTTCTGGGGGCTAAGGCTGTCTTTTAGTTGCTCTCTGGGTGACCTGTGTGGGGTCAATTGAGCCACTGGCTGCCATCCTTTCTGCTGGAGTGGATCAGTTTGCTGACTCAGGGAAAAACAACACAAATGTGTTATCAAACATTTCTTAGCAGGCAGGAATGTATGAGGAGCCCAAGGCTTCCAGAGAAATGAATAAGAACAAAGGATCGAAAGATCATCACATTTCATTTTTCCTTGATCATTGATTTTTTAATTATTATTAGGAAAATGATTGCATACACTGCTGCAGACCAATGCTGTTCACAAGGGGTTAATGCTCCCTCTCTTTGGGAGGCCTGTGATGAGAAGGAATTACCACCACCCATCTGGCAGGGCATGATGAGGTTGTCTCTTGGTAAGAGGCCACTGCTGACCACCATATCCACACATGCCAAGGTCCATGAACAGCTGGGGTTGGGTCAGAGGTTTTGATTCAGCCAGGCAGGGGCTCAGGGGTGCCTTTGTTGGAGAATAAATTTCCCAGCCAGCACTTCACAGAGCATGATCCAGGAGGGTCTCTGCCAGTGGATTCAAAAATTTAGTAACCTGGTGAGAAATCTGCATTATCTCATTACTTGAACTCAGGGCTTTTGGAGGGAGCAAAAGAACTGCCAATCTGTAAATGACCCCCTCGTTTTCTGTCAGCAGGATCTTCAGCTTCCTGCTGTGTGTGGCAGATCTTGCAAAACTGAAGCTTTAAAATCCAGGTGTAAACTCTACGTGAACAACAGGCTCCTAAGTAGATACACCAGCATGTGCTTCCCTTTCCAAAAATGAAGCTGAGAAAGAGGAGTTGCTCCATCTGAAGACGGCAACTCCCTTGTTATGCTGAACGGCCAATGACAATTCCTTGCTAGACTTCATTGCCACTGAGGACAGTATCATGGACCACAGAACTGTACTGTTCTGAGGTGGGTCCTGGCACCACATTTGCCAGACCTTAAAGGGTCAGAAGGAAAAATGCAGCACTTATCACAGAGATGGGCATTAAATCCCACGGCGTTCCCGTGGCACCCGACCACTGCATCACTGCACAGTCCCTCACCTTCCGTCCTTTACCCCGGGGACAAACCACCTTCTGAAGTGACACCAACAGAGGCACTGCACGCCCCAGAGCGTGGCAGGTAGCGGGAAGGCACAATGAAACCTGCAGATCCTTGCACCGCGAGGTGCCCGCTACCCCTGCAGGTCCGGGCGGCTCTTGACCATCACGAACAACCTCACCGGGGGCAGCTGCCGGGATCCTGCGGGAGGGAGCGGGGCCCTGCCTAGCATTAATTGTTGTCGTTGCCAAGGTGAGGCTGCAGCGATCGGGGCGATGCAGTCACCGCCGGGGAGGGGCGGGGTTGGGGGCAGGGCTAAGAAGGGGCTCCGCCCTGCCGTTCCCCCACCGGCACCCCCCTCCGGCGCGCCCCTGAAGGCGACATGGCGGGAGCTGCCTCGGGGACATGGCCTGATGAGGCTTTTTGTCACCCCTCACTGTTGGGAATGGGCTCCATCGCCCAGTCTCGACGGGGCAGTAGTGTCACCGCTGCCTGTAGCTGCCGGCCAGGACCCCAGCACTCCCATCCCCTGGTCGGGGATCTCAGCATCAGCCTCTCAGGTGCTTTTACCTTGATTCGGCTGCAGACTCTTTCGGTGTAATTATCTCTGTGATTTTAGCCAAACGCGGCTGCTGTTGCCTCCATCACTGGCTCTGGGAGATTGCAGCCCTGGGCAAACAAGCAGATGGAGAGGAGTCATTCTGTGTCAAGTCGTGCAAGTATTTGCTCATCTGCAGCACAAGGGTGAGATTAAGCTGCTGCCTCAGGATCAGCAGGTCTCCCCTCTGCCCATAACTAGGACTCCCAGCCTCCTCCTTTGGAGCCTAGAAGGACAGCATATTCCCTGCCTCCTTGGTTCTCAGTGACAGGCAACATCTGTCTTTTCTAAGATACTTTTGCTCCTTCTCTGGTTTTGCAGATGCCAGTCCACCAGAGGCACTTTCAAGCTGTGGGTATACTCAGGTCCTATGTGAACTGTGAAGTAGTTGAGTGGCAGTCCTTATCACACTCCCATTTTAAAAATATCGTTAAACAGCATTGTTTCCTCTATCCAAAACATGCTCTGATCCTGTGATAAAATCCAGACCCCCCAGCCCAAAGGAGGTCTCTTTGTGTGGACCACATACCTTGCTCAGGTTTTGTATTTTAATTGTACATGTGTAGCTGATTTTTTTAATTTACAGTCTATTGTGCTTGCTGCCTATGGCTATTTCAATAACATTTTTGCTAAGCTTGAAGAAGAGTTAAAAGTACTTTTAAAAGTGGTAAAGTGTCCTCTTTTCACAATATTTTTCTCGTTCTTTCAACAACACTCATGACACAGTGGTCTCACCCCTTGCAGGACTCACAGATGCTCTCCCATATTCTTCCAGGAGGTTTTCCTTTTGTGTTTCCCAATGCTTCGTACAATTCCTGGGAACAGGCAGGTTTTTTTCATTATTTTTTCCTAAGTCTTCTGCTCTGACAAGGAGAGAAAAACAGATTTATTTTGTACTCAGGAAAGATTATTTTAAAGAAAGGTGAGCATTATAAGGATGGTGAGGGAGAGGCTACTGTAGATAATAAAGTACCATGAAAAAATACAGAGGAGCATGCCCTAGACACGAATGGTGGCCCTTTTCCATGGGAAAGAAACCTCAGCCCCCAGGTTCCTGATGTAAGTTTGGAGGAGGTATTTGGCTCTCCAAGGGCAGCCAAGGTTCCTGCTTCTGGCAAAATTGATCTGGGAGAAATCCTGTGAGGTTCCTAATTTAACGAGGCAGAAACTCACTCCTGGCCACAGGCCTTTCTACAGGAATGATGGCCTTTTTCCATGGGAAACAAAACTCAGTCCCCAGGTTTCTGATGTCAGTATAGGGGAGGCTTTTGGTACTCCGAGGGCAGCCAGATTCCTGGGTTTTGGCAGCTTTTGTCTGGAGGAAATCCTGTGCCGTTTGAATGTAAGACACAAAAGACTACTCCTGGCCACTAGGCCCTGGACAAACAAAGAAACCGTTTTCAAAAGAAAACAAAATTCATTCCCCAGGATCCTGATGTCAGTTTGGAGGAGACATTTGACACACAAGGACAACAAGAGTCCTAGGTTTTGCAGCTTTATTCTGGGAGAAATCCTGTGATGTTCGTAATTTCAAGAGGCAGAAGCCAACTCTTGGCCAAAGGCCCTTTTTCATGGGAAACAAAACTCACCACCTCAAGTTCCTGATGTCAGTTTGGATGAGACATATGGCTCTGCAAGGGCAGCCAGGATTACAGCTTTTGGCATCTGTCTTGCGTTATGTATCCAAACAAAAAATATGTATTCTATTTCATCTGTACAAAGCAGTTGAGAGATGGTTTCTTTTTTTCTTTATCTCTTGTAACTCCAG
>VXBR01002966.1:730-13895 GCA_013400215.1 Cisticola juncidis | reverse complement strand
GGAGGGTGGATGATAGACCATCTGTTAAAACCGGGTGGGGCAATCTCTTTCATCAACTTTGTCCATCCTCTGGGGGATATATTCTGTTAATGGGCCATTAAGGCTCACCAATGACATGACACATTACATCATCCCATTGTGTAATGCACTACACAGTGGGGAGGAGGCAATTTTTCCTACCAAGATAAAAAGGGGACATAGGGACCCTAGATCATCCTCTTTTCCACTGGATTCTCAGAGGAAAACCGGACTCTTCTCACTGCCAATGAACCTGTTTACAGGATCATCTCTACTCCAACAGAACCACATCTGTCATCATCTCTACTCCAACAGAACCATACCTGTCACTCCAGGAGGACTTATTTGGACTGCTTCCAACACCCTGGCTGACAGGCTGTGAGGTCATATTCCTGACTCCGTCAGTTTTCTAGGACTTTTGTTCTTTTGCTTGCTTGCTTCTTTTGTATTACTACATTTGCATTTTTTATATTCCTAGCAAAGAACGGTTATTCCTTATTCCCATTTTTTCCTGAAAGCTCCTAATTGAAAGCTGTAATAATTTGGAGGGAAGGGGTTTTACATTTTCCATTCCAAGGGAAACTTTAGTTTTCCCTGACAGATACCTGTCTTTCTAAACCAAGAAAGCATTTTGGTCTGGAAGAAATCCTGTGATGTTTGTAATTTTCAGACAAAGAAGCCCACTCTCAGCCACAGACCACTGGACATGAACAGTGACCCTTTTCCACAGGAAACAAAACTAACATCCCTAGGTTCCTGATGTCAATTTGGAGGAGGTGTTTGGCACTCCATGAGCAGCCAGAGTCCTAGGTTTTGGAAGCATTGGTCTGGGAGAAATCCTGTGCTGAATGTAATTTTAGGAGGCAAAAGGCCACTCCTGGCCACAAATCCCTGGAAAGAACAGTGTCCCTTTTTGATGGGAAACAAAAATTTCACCTCCCAATTTCCCGATGTTGGTTTGGAGGAAATGTTTGACATTCAAATCGCAGCCAGAGTTCTTAGTTTTGACCACTTTAATCTGTGAGAAATCCTCTGATGTTCATAATTTTAGGAGGCAGAACTCTGTTTTTTGCCACAGGTCTCTGGACAAGAATTATGGCCTTTTTCCATGGGAAACAAAACTCTCTCCCCAGGTTCTTGATGTCAGTTTGGAGGGGACATTTAGCACTCCAAGGGCAGCCATAGCCTTAGGTTTTAACATCTTTGGTCTGGGAGAAATACTGCAAAATAGTTGTAATTTTAAGAGGGAGAATATCACTTCCTGCCACTGCCCCCTAACACAATCCATGCCTCTTTTCCATGGGAAACAAAACTCATCCCTTCAGGTTCTTTATATCAGTTCAAATGAGGCATTTGACAATCCAAGTGCTGTGAGCCTTAAGTTTTGCAGCATTGGTCTGAGTGAAATCCTGCAATATTCATAATTTTAGGAGACAGAAGCCCTCTGCCAGCCACAGGACTCTGCACATGAACGATAGCTCTTTTCAAAGGGAAACAAAACTCACCCCTACAGTTTCCTGTTGTCAGTTTGGAGGAGGCATTTGGCACTCCAAGGACATCTAGAGTCCTATATTTTGGCAGCTTTGGTCTAGGAGAAATTTTGAGACGTGCATTATTTTAGGAAGCAGAAGCCCACTCCCAGCCACTGTCCCCTGGACATGATTGGTGCCTCTTTTCCAAGGGAAACACAACTCACCGCCTCAGGGTCCTGATACAAGTTTGGAGAAGGCATTTGGCACCCCAAGAGAAGCCAGAGTCCTAAGTTTTGTCAAGCTTGGTCTGGGAGAAATCCTGCAATGTTCCCAATTTTCAAAGGCAGAAGCCCACCACTGCGCACAGGCATCTGTACTCAAAGGTAGGTTTTTTCCATGGGAAAAAACCCTCAGCCCCCAGGTTCTTAATGTCAGTTTGAAGGAGGTGTTTGACACTCTAAGGACAGCTAGTGTCTTTGGTAGTTGCAATTTTTATCTGGGAGAAATCATGTGATATTCATAATTTAGGAGGCAGAAGGCCAATCTCTGTCACAGGCCTCTGGAAAGGAACAGTGGCCTTTTTCATTTGGAAACAGAACTCACCTTGGCCTGTTTCTAATGTTAGTTTGGAGGGGGCATTTTGCCCTCCAAGGGCAGCCAAAGCCCTGGGTTTTAGCAGCTTTGTTCTAGGAGAAATCCAACAAAGACTTAATTTTAGGAGACAGAAGACCACTTCCAGCCACTGACCCCTGGACACGAACAGTGCCTCTTTTCTATAGGAACAAAAACTTATCCTCCCAGGTTCTTGATGTCACTTTGGAGGAGGCATTTGGTACTCCAAGAGTCTTTTGGCAGCCAGAGTCCTAGGTTTTGCCCACTTTAGTCTGGGAGAAATCCTGTGATGTTTGTAATTTTTGGAGGAAGCCCACTCCAAGCCAGTGACCTCTGGACTTGAAATATATTCCTTTTAATGCAAAACAAAACTCACTCCCTCAGGTTCCTGATGTCAGTTTGTGGAGTCATATGGCACTCTAAGGATATCCAGTGTCCTCTGTTTTGGCAGCTTTGGTCTGGGAGAAATTCTGCAGTGTTGATAATTTTAGGAGGAAGAACCCCACTCCTGGCCACAGACTCTTTTACAAAAACCATGGCTCTTTTCATGGGAAAAAAAACCCCTCAATCCACAGGTTCCTGATGTCAGTTTGGAAGAGATGTTTGGCACTTCAAGGGCAGAAAGAGTCCTAGATTCTGGCAGTTTTGTTCTGGGAGAAATCCTGGGCTGATTGTAATTTTTGGCGCCAGAAGCCCACTCCCAGCCACAAAACCCTTGATATCTTTTTAAAATATAATCCTGTTTTTGAAAGGGAAACAAAACTCACCTCCCCAGGTTCTTGATGTCAGTTTGGAGGAGGCATTTAGCATTCGAAGGGCAGCCAGAGCCCTACATTGTAGCATATTTTGTCTGGGAGAAATCCTGCACTGTTGGGAACTTTTGGAGGCAAAAGCCTTTTCCAGGCCTAAGGCCCCTGGAGAAAAATGGAGACTGTTTTCTCTGGGAAAGAAAACTCACTTCCTCAGATTCCTGTGTTCAGTTTGGAGGAGGCATTTGGCACTTCAAGGGCCAACAGTCCTAAATATAGGCAGCTTTAGTAGGGAGAAATACTGCTCCAATTCTAATTTTATGGAGGCCAAAGCCCACTACCAACCACAACCACCTGGACAAGAACTCTGCCTCATTTCAAGGGGAAACAAAATTTCCCCTCCCAGGTTCCTGATGTCAGTTTGGAGGAGGTGTTTGGCATTCACAAGGCAGCCAGAATCCTTAGTTTTGGCTGCCTTACTCTGGGATAAATACTGTGATGTTCGTAATTTTATGAGACAGAAGTCCATTCTTGGCCATAGGCCTCTGGACATGAACAGTAGTCTTTTTCCATTTTGTGGTAAAGGACTCTTCAACACTGAAAGGGTAAGAAGGAATCTATGAATATATTTTTAGATGAAGTTCAACAGTTTCACAGTAGTTTTTCAAGCAGGCAAAGTGTGCTCAGCTAACTCTTATTGTGAATGAGCTTTTGCTGGACCTTTGCAATTTTTTACACTTATCAGCAAGCTCACAATTGTAGATGCAGTGGAAGACAGATAAACTGCAGAAGTGACTTTGATGTGGCTTCTGTGAGGCAAGTGCCACTTAAGCTCTGCACTTGCTTTTTATTTCTATAGGCACATCTAGACCTGATAGTTTTGGGCTTTAGAGATTTCAGCCTGCTGCTAGCTACTAACTCCGTTTCCAAAGGAAAAGTTTCTTAGGAAAGCTTTTTCCCAAAACAACCTTGGCAAAACAGCTATCCTTTCCCAGTTGGTGTTAATTTTTCTCGTTCTCAGGGAAAATGGAACTTGGGTCCCTTATGTGGTAGGCAAGGATTTTAGCTACTACACTACTGCGAAAGGATAGTTGTTTTGCAAAGATTGTTTTGGGAAAAAGCTTACCTGAGAAACTTTTCCCTTGGAAAAGGAGTTAGCAGCTGTCAGTAGGCTAAAATGTCTAAAGCCCAAAAATACCAGGCCCACAGGCCCAGCTTCTGGACATTTGCTGCCAGGATGTGAGAGTAAAAATGTGACAGCTGGTCTAGCTAGAAAAGAAGATACATAGTAGCTGTGTATTGTGGACAACTTAAATGTTTCTAGGAGAAAAAGATACATTAACGAAGTCTTCAGTCCTCTCACTTCCATCTGTGTGGTCTCTTGCTACCTCGACTCAACAATCTGGAAAAGTGATTAAACTGCTGATATGGGGTTTCAGAACGAAGAAAGTAGGGTAGCAAATCTCTTCTGTCCTGGCTTGTTTTACAGTATGAACTGCAGTTGGAAATGTTTTGCTGTAATGATGGCCTCTGCCACTTTGAGAAAATGTGCTGAAGCTATATAAATAGTTGAGAGGAAAGTGTAAATCACTAGAGGTTTTTGTCTAGCTTACAGACTGCAAAGGGACTAAGAAAGACAACCTCGGCTTTGTGTTCTTGGACTTTTTCTTTGCAAGTAGCTGATCTACCTTTTGAAGGGGTTTGGGATCTGCGAGACAGAGGACAGGATGGTACATGGAGTTGGAGAGGAAGTGCAGGTTTCCAGAGGGGTGTATGCAGTTCAGTGCAGGCAAATTCATGTCTTGAACAGATGATCACACAAAAAACTTTCTAAAAAGGAGAATCTATACTACAATTGCCTTATTTTGGCAACATATAAACCGCTCAACCAACAAGGAAACGATTCCACTTCTTTCCCCACTGCATGCAGGAACACGTTCTTTCAGTCTCCAAGAGCAGGGATGAACAGGGATCTTTTCCCTGTCCTGCCCCTACACGAAAGGGTCTGGGCCAGGAAAGGACTTGCTTTTTTCCTTGACACTGTTAACGCTCATTAGAACAACCACAAGATGGAGATGTCCACTCGCAAAAGAGGGAAATGCACACTCACAACTCAAAGACACCTGACGGGCAGAGCCAAGGTGCAAATGTCCCTGTTCTCAAATCTGCAAAAGGCAGGAAAGTGTCTGCAGCCTGGTCGACACGATGCGGTACTGCAGCACCCCCGCCGTTCCCGTCCCAGTGCTGCCGCATTGTGGACACAGTGCTGTACTGCAGCTCCCACCTGTTCCCGTCCCAGAGCTGCTGCCTTGTGCACACAGTGCTGTAGTGAAGCTCCCCCCATTCCTGTAGCAGTGCTGCCGTCTTGTGGACACATAGCAGTATTGCACTGCAGCGGCAACTTGCTCCTGTCTCAGTGCTGCCATCTTGTGGACACAGTGCGGTACTGCAGCTCTCCCCCATTCCCTTCCTCAAGAAGACTCAGTGAGCTTGGCCCCCCCAGTGCTGCCGCCTTGTGGACATAGTTCAGTCCTGCAGGTCTTGCTTGTCTGCTTTCTGTCTAGACAGTCAACCAAGCAAATTTTTTTTGCAGCCGCCCTAAAGAGTAAGACAGAGAAGCCAAAAGCAGACATAACTGTTCACTTTGAAAAGCAAAGTTTTGTGTTGTACACTGTTCTTACATGGAAATCAAATATACCAGGAAGTAACCGGCTTTGCCCTTTCTCTATGGAGAAAGCTCCAACTTGGTACAGAGTCAAATCCAGTACTTGAAACCAGTCTGCATCACCTTCTTGCTTGCTGAGAACACAGACAAACAAGACATCTGTATGAAGTAATCCCAGAAAGCAAGACACAGAAAACCCAAAGTAGACTTCACAGTTCAATTTGAAAAGCAGAGCTTTGTGTTGTACATGTCTCTTCCATGGAAATCAAGCATCTTAGGCAGTAACCAGCTTTGCTCTTGCTCTGCAGACATGGGAAATACCAACTGGTGGCAGAGTGTAAACCTGTACTGCAAAAGGCAGGAAAGTGTCTGCACTTGCTTCTTGCTCGCTGACAATAAAGACATCCAACAAGATTTGTGTTTTGACCAATCCCAGCAAGGCAGACATTGCATCCCGAAAGCAGACTTACCTGTTCACTGTGAAAAGCAAAGCTTTGTGTTAAACACATCTCTCACATGCAATCAAGCCTCTCAGCATTAAACAGCATTGCTCTTGCTCTGCTGACATGGAAAACAACAAATGGTGCAGATTTCCATGTAAGAGCTGTGTAGAACAGAAAGATTTGCTTTTCAAAGTCAAACATGAAACCTGCTTTTGGGTTGCTTTGTCTTGCTTTCTAGGATTCCTACATACACAAATCTTGAGGGTTGTCTGTGTTCTCAGCAAGCAAGAAGCTGCTGCAGACTGGTTTCAAGTACTGGTCTACACGCTGCACTAGTTAGTGTTTTCCATGTCAGCGGGGCAAGAGCAAAGCAAGATTTCGCCTGATGTAATTGATTTCCATCTAAAGAGCAGTGTACAACAGAAGGATTTGCTTTTCACAGTGATCCATGAAATCTGCTTTTGGGTTGCTTTGTGTTGCTTTCTGGGATTGCTACATACATCTTGCTGGTTGTCTGTGTTCTCAGCAAGCAAGAAGCTGCTGCAGACTGGTTTCAAGTTCTGGTTTACACTCTCAAACACTTTTCTGCCTTTTCCAGTACCGACTCACACTCCGCACCGGGGAGTGTTTTCCATGTCGGCAGAGAAAGAGTAAAGATGGTTACTGCCTAATAGGCTAGATTTCCATGTTAGAGCTGCGTAGAACACAAGGCATTGCTTTTCAAAGTGAACAGTGAAGTCTGCTATGGGTTGCTGTGTCTTGTTTTTTGCGTTTTGCCACATAACAAATCTTCTTCTCTGTCTATGTTGCCAGAAAGCAGAAACGCTGCTGCAGAAATTTTTCCTTCTTGTTCAATTACCGGTTTACACTCCACACCAGTAGGGTTTTTCATGTGCGCTGATCAAGAGCAAAGCAGGTTTTAGCCTGATATGCTTGATTTCCATGTAAGATCTGTGTACAACAGAAGGATTTGCTTTTCAAAGCAAAGCATGAAATCTGCTTTTGGGTTGCTTTGTCTTCCTCTCTGGGATTGCTACATACACAAGTCTTGTGGGTTGTCTGTGTTCTCCGCAAGCAAGAAGCTGCTGCAGACTGGTTTCAAGTACTGGTTTACACTCTACACTAATTGGTGTTTTCCATGTCAGCAGAGCAAGAGCAAAGCTGCTTACTGCCTAATATGCTCGACTTCCAATGTAAGAGCTGTGTAGACTCCAAGGCTTTGGTTTTCAAAGTGAACTGTGAAGTCCACTTTGGATTGCTGTATCATGTTCTCTAGGCTTCCTTCAAACACAAGTCTTGTTGATTGTCTGTGTTCTCCGCAAGCAAGAAGCTGCTGCAGACTAGTTTCAAGTACTGGTTTACACTCTGCACTAATTGGTGTTTTCCATGTCAGCGGGGCGAAAGCAAAAGCGGTTGTAGCCTGATATACTTGATTTCCATCTAAAGAGCAGTGTACGACAGAAGGATTTGCTTTTCAAAGAGATCCATGAAATCTTCTTTTGGGTTGCTTTGTGTTGCTTTGTAGGATTGCTACATACACAAATCTTGGGAGCTGTCTGTGTTCTCAGCAAGCAAGAAGCTGCTGCAGACTGGTTTCAAGTACTGATTTACACTCCGCACTAATTGGTGTTTTCCATGTCAGCAGAGCAAGAGCAAGGCAATTTTTGGCCCGATATCATTGATTTCTATCTCAAGAGCAGTGTACAACAGAATGCTTTGCTTTTCAGAGTGATCCATGAAATCTGGTTTTGGGTTGCTTTATGTTGCTTTCTGGGATTGTTACGTGCATCTTGCTGGTTGTCTGTGTTCTCAGCAAGCAAGAAGCTTCTGCAAACTGGTTTCAAGTTCTGGTTTACACTCTCAAACACTTTACTGCCTTTTCCAGTACCGGCTCACACTCCGCACCAGGGAGTGTTTTCCATGTCGGAAGAGAAAGAGTAAAGCCAGTTACTGCCTAAAAGGTTGGATTTCCATGTTAGAGCTGAGTAGAACACAAGGCATTGCTTTTCAAAGTGAACAATGTAGTCTGCTTCGGGTTGCTGTGTCTTGCTTTTTGCGTTTCGCCACATAAAAAATCTTCTTCGCTGTCTATGTTGTTTTTCAAAGTGATCCATGAAATGTCCTTTTGAGTTGCTGTGTCTTGTTTTGTTGCGTTTCTACATATACGAAGCTTGGTTTTTTTTGTGTCACCATCAAACAGAGAAGGTGCTGCAGACAATTTACTGCTTTTTGCAATTCCATTTCACACTCTTCTCTAAGGAGTGTTTTCCATGTCAGCAGAGCAAGAGCAAAACTGGTTACCACCTAATATTCTTTATTTCCATTTAAGAGTTTTGTAGAACACATGGCATTGTTATTCGAAGTGAACTGTGAAGGCTGCTTCGGGTTGTTTTTTCTTGCTTTCTGCAGTTCCTACATATACAAATCCTGTTTGTGTTGCTAGCAAGCCAAGAACCTGCTGCAGACACTGTCTTGCCTTTTCTCATTCCAGTTCACACTCTGCGGCAGGAAGTGTTTCCAAGGTCTGCAGACTAAGCGTAAAGCTGGTTACTGCCTTATATGCTTGATTTCAATGTAAGAGCTGTGTAGAACACAAAGGTTTGCTTTTCATTGTGAATTGTGATGTCTTCTTTGGACTGCTGTGTCTTGCTTTCTGGGGTTGCTACATATACAAATCTTGTTGGTTGTTGGTGTCGCCAGCAAACAGAGAACCTGCTACTGACACTTTCATGCCTTTTGCCGTTTCGGTTCACACGCTGCACCAGGAAGTGTTTCCCACGTTTGGAGACTAAGAGTAAAGCTTGTTACTGCCTTATATGCTTGATTTCAATGTAAGAGCTGTGTAGAACACAAAGCTTTGCTTTTCAAAGTGAACAGTAAAGTCTGGTTTTTGCTTCTTACTTTTGCTTTCCGGAGTTGATGAAAACACAGTTATTCTTGGTTGTCTGTGTTCTCAGCAAGCAAAGAAGCTGCTGCAGGAACTTTCTTTATTGTTTAAGCACCTGTTTACATTCTGCACCATTTGGTGTTTTCCACATCTACAGAGCAAAGGTGGTTACTGCCTAATATGATTTATTTCCATTTAGGAGCTGTGTAGAACACATGGCTTTGTTTTTCATAATGAACAGTGAAGACTGCTTTGGGTTGCTGTGTATTGCTTTCGGGGACTGCTAAATATACAAATCTTTTTGGTTGCCTGTGTTGCCAGGAAACAAAGAAGTGGCTGCAGAGTCTTTCCTGCCTTTCCAGTACTGGTACACACTCTGCGCCACGGAGTTTTCTCCATGTCAACAGACTAATATTACAGCTGGTTACTGCCCGATATGCTTGATTTCCATGTAAGAGTTATGTACAACAGAAGGCTTTGCTTTTCAAAGTGAAGAGTGAAGGCTGCTTTGTGTTGCTGTGCCTTGCTTTCTGGGGTTGCTACATATACAAATCTTGTTGGCTGTCTGTGTGGCCAGCAAGCAGAGTGGCTGCTGCAGACTGTGTTCTGCCTTTTCAAGAACTGGTTTACGCTCTGCACCAGGGAGTGTTTTCCATGTCTGCAGAGCAAGGGCAAAGCTGGTTACTGCCTAAGAGGCTTGATTTCCTTGTAAGTGCTGTGTAGAACACAAGGTTTTGCTTTTCAAAGTGCACATTGAAATCTGCTTTGCGTTGCCGTGTCTTGTTTTGTGGGGTTTCTACATATACAAATCTTGTTGCTTGTCGGTGTCGACAGGAAACAGAGAAGCTGCTGCAGACACTTTTCTGCCTTTTGCAGTTCTGTTTCACAATCTGCTCCAGGGAGTGTTTTCCATGTCAGCAGAGCAAAAGCAAAGCTGATTACTTCCTAATATGCTTGATTTCCATGTAAGAGCTGTGTAGAACACAAGCCTTTGTTTTTCAAAGTGAAGACTGAAGTCTGCTTTGGGTTCCTGTGTCTTGTTTTCTGTGGTTGCTACATACACAAATTTTTATTGTTGTCTGTGTTGCCAGCAAGCAAGAAGTTGCTGCAGACAGTTTCCTGCCTTTTCAAGTACTGGTTTACACTCTGTGCCAGGGATTGTTTTCCATGTCAGCAGAGCAAGTGCAAGGCTGGTAACTGCCTAAGAGGTTTTATTTCTATGTAAGAGCTGAGTAGAACACAAAGCCTTGCTTTTCAAAGTGAACAGTGAAGTCTGGTTTTTGCTTCTTAGTTTTGATTTCCAGAGTTGATCAAAATACAAGTCTTCTAGGTGGTCTTTGTTCTCAGCAAGCTAAGAAGCTGCTGCAGGAACTTTCCTTATTGTTCAAGTACCGGTTTACACTCCGCACCTGTTTGTGTTTTCCACATCTGCACAGCAAGTGCAAGGCTAATTACTGCTTAAGATGCTTGATTTCCATGTAAGAGCTGTGTAGAACACAAACTTTTGCTTTTCATAGTGAACAGTGAAGTTCTTCTTCGGGTTGCTGTGTCTTGCTTCCTGGGATTGCTTTAAACACAAATCTTGTTTGTTGTCTATGTTGCCAGAAAACATAGAAGCTTCTGCAGACACTTTCCTTTGTTTTCAAGTACTTGCTTCCCTTATCCCATTGTTTCTGTGTTCTATATCTGCAGAGCAAGTGCAAAGTTCTTACTTCCTGATATGCTTGATTTCCATGTAAGAGTTTTGTAGGACACAAATCTTGGCTTGTCAAAGTGAACAGAGAAGTCTGTTTATGGTTGCTGTGTCTTGCTAACTGGGGTTGCTCCAACAACAAATCTTGTTGCTTTTCTGTGTTGCCAGTAAGCAGAGAAGCTGCTGCAGACACTTCCCTTACTTTTCAAGTACTGGTTTAAATAATCCGTCATTGTTTTCCAAGTTGGCAGAAAAAGATTATTGCTTAATTTGCTTGATTTCCATGTAAGAGCTCTGCAGAACACAAGGCTTTGCATTTTAAAGTGAATAGTGTATTCTTTGAGGTTCTATGTTTTTCTTTCTGGGGTTGATTAAAACAACAAGCCGTGTTGGTTGTCTGTGTTGCCAGCAAGCAGAGAAACTGCTGCAGACACTTTCCACATCCTGTTCCAAGTCCGTACAACTGAACCTTTCCCCTAGATGCAAGCCTTGCATCTAGGGGATGTGGCAAGCCTGCCACATTTTGCGAGCCTTGCTGTCCTTGGAGTTTCAAAAGTCTCCTACAAACTGACATCAGCAACATAGGGAGGTGAGTTGATTTTCCCATGGAAAAGGTCCACCGTTTTTGTCTACCTCAATGTACCTGTCCCAGGCCTGGTTCCTGGGCTTTGGCCTGCTCCAAGTCCGTACAATTGAAGCTTTCTCCCAGATGCAAGCTGTCACATCTTTCTAGTCTACAAGGCAGCAGCACTGTTACGGACGCAGGAGAGCTGCAGTACCGCTGTATTTCCAAAAGGAGGCTGCACTGTGACAGGCACAGAGCAGAGCTGCAGCACGGCACTGTGTCTACAAAGCGGCAGAACTGGGACGGATACTGGGGAGATCTGCAGTACTGCTCTCTGTCAACAATGCGGCAGCACATGGCGCCCAGCTCATTGGGTCTCCTTGGGGCCGGGCACGGAGCAGAGCTGCAGTACCGCACTGTGTCCACAAGGCGACAGCGTTAGGACAAGCACGGGAGAGAACTGCAGTACCGCTCTCTGTCCACAATGCGGCAGCACTGGGAGGGCCACAGGGGAAAGCTGAATACCGCTCTCTGTGCACAAGGTGGCAGCACTGGGACAGGCACGGGGGAGAGCTGCAGTACAGCACTGTGTCCTCAAGGCGGCAGCACTGCAGACACTTTCCCTCCTTTTCTATTACTGGCTTATATTATCCAGTATTTCATGTTTTCCATATCTGCAGAGCAAGAGAAACGCTCTTACTGCCTAATAGGCTTGATTTCCATGTACGAGCTATGTAGAACACAAAGCTTTGAGTTTCAGAGTGAACAGTGAAGTCTGTTTTTGGTTTCGATGTCTTGCTTTCTGGGGTTGATCAAAACACAAGTCTTGTTGGTTGTCTGTGTTGCCAGTAAGCACAGAAGCTGCTGCAGTCACTTTCCTTTGTTTTGAAATATTTGCTTACATTATTCAGTATTTCTTATTTTCCATGTCTACAGAGAAAGAGCAAAGGTGTTACTGCATAATTTGCTAGATTTCCATGAAAGAGCTGTGTACACCACAAAGCTTTGCTTTTCAGAGTGAACAGTGAAGTCGGCTTTTTTTGCTGTGTCTCGCTTTCTGGGGTTGATCAAAATACAAGTCTTGATTGTTGTCTGTGTTGCCTGAACGTAGAGATGCTGCTGCAGACACTTTCCACAGCCTCCTCCAGGTCCATATGATTGAAGCTTTCTCCCAGATGCAAGCTGCCAGATTTTGCAAGACTGGTTGCACTTGGAGTGCCAAAGGTCTGCTACAAACTGACATCAGGAACATGGGGAGTTGAGTTGATTTTCCCATGGAAAACAGCCACCGTTTGTGGCCAAGTGCCTGGCCCAGGCCTGGAGTCTGGGCTTTGGCCTGCTGCAAGTCTGCATGATTGAAGATTTCTCCCAGATGCAATCTGCCACATCTTTCCAGTCTGCAAAGACGCAGCACTGTGATGGGCATGGAAGAGAGCTGCAGTACCGCAGTGTGTCCACAAGGCGGCATCACTGGGAGGGACTTTAAAGAGAGCTGGAGTACCGCACTGTGTCCTCAAGGCGGCAGTGTTGTTCTCTGTAGTAGAGAAGCTGGAGCCAACACTTTTCTGTCTTTTGAAGTTCTTGCCTACTATATGCACCAGTTGGTGTTTTCCACTACTGCAGAGCAAGAGCAAAGCTGTTACTGTGTCGCCGCCGTGCCTTTTTAGAGCTTTTCGCTCCTGCCCTCGGCTAGCTCAGGCACCGGGACAGCAGGTTCTCGTGTCCGACCACACCGGGCGGCTGACACCGTGGGCTCTTTCCCCCAGAAAGGGGACTCGACGAGATGTCAAAGCAGCGTGGCGGAGGAAGAAGAAAGAGGGTTCGAATCGAGGATGCAGCAGCAACAGGTTTATTCCCCTGGTCCTGAGCCCCCGATCCGACCAAGACACGCGGTGCGCAGGGGGTTTTATGGGGTTACAGAAGAGGAGGGAACAGGGGTGGAGCGGGCAACTTCTAACCAGTGGGATACAGTCTCGGGGAGAATGAGGGTGAGTGATGGCACTTTGGACTAATTATCAGGAATGGGGAGGGGGGACGAAAAGGCGGGAAAGGGTTTACACG
>VXBR01002963.1:269048-298654 GCA_013400215.1 Cisticola juncidis | reverse complement strand
TTTTTTTTTTTTTTTTTTTTGGTTTATCTGTTCTATCTCTCAAGACGACCTAGGGAAAAGACAAAAGTTCCTAAAGATGGAATTATTTTCTTGGAGGATATTAAATACAGACCTACAGCCTTGAACTGAACTCTCCTCACTAAAATCTGCCAGTTTAATATGGGCTCACACCCTTAAAGAGTTTCAGCAGAACTTGCTTCATTTAATAAAATCACAGGCATTCAGTATGGGGGAAAATTTAAATTTTTTTTTAAAAGTCAACTCACGATTCACTAGAACTCCAGAAATCTGTTTCATGGAGCATTTATGCTGCTCAACATAAACAGGTACAATTCTTGGATAGTAAATAGAATAGCAGTGTTTGATTAGAAATTAAGAAAAAAAAAATCTAGGTATGATTATTTGTGTTAAAAGTGATGTCTACACCCAAAGCATAAAAGCAAAATCAGAGCCAGTGTGTGTCACAGCATCTGATGCAAGAACAGGCCAAGTTCATGTGCAAGAACAAATTTCAATTTTAGCAGAGAGCAAAGACAAAGAAAAGGATTCTGTGGATGCTTTTGCCTTAAACCTTTCCCTGGAATAAGAACTACACAGAACTTTCTTATGCTGCAGTTTAATGTCCCAGCCTCTTGTCTACTGAAATAGAATCATTCTCTCCCTTTTTGTTCACTCAGGGCCTAATAAATATTTAAAGGAGAGTGGGACTGCTCTGATGTGGCTCCAGAGCAGGCAGATATTTTAAAGCACAGACTCTCACCCCCAGGATGATCACAAACCTCTGGTTTAACAGGATGCCCATGGTGAGGGCAGCACCCCTGAGTGCTGGGGTCCAATGAAAAAGGCACAGAACTCTCCCACTGGATGGTGGCAAAATCCAAGTAAAATCCTCAGCTTTTTCAGAAATGGAATTTCTAGAAATTAGAAATTTTAGAAAGTAGAATTTAATTTTAGAAATTTAATTTAATATTAGAAATTAGAATTTCTAGCGTAGCCATAAGTAAAGCTCAGTTCTTGGCATGTGGGTTTATTGACAGAAATCAGTTCTGGGATTAGAGAGTTTATTCCTGCAGCCAGGTCTTGGATTAAGGACCAAATTACCAAATTACCAAATTTGCTACTATTAACAGTAGCAGAGCTATCATTCCTGTGACCACAGGGCAGTGCAATACAGAGAAAACTCCTGCATTTGCACACCCAGGAGCAGCTCAGCCCTTCCCAATGGCACTGCCCCAGCTGAAATGAGCTCATCTTAGCTTAATTCTTTCCTTTTTATTTCATTTTTTCATTGAGGTTGTGTTCAGCAGCAGTTAAATGTGGCCCACAGGTCTGTAGGTTTGCATATGCAGCCATGATTCACAACATGATTGCCTGTAGCTGGTTAAAATCTTCTATTCAGGTGAATTATTTTATTATTATTTATTATAGAGCAGTGCACTCCATTGGCTTTTAGGTGCTTTACAAGACATCTAGAAAAAGAGGTTACTCTCACAGTTGATTATTCAACACAGCCAAAATTCCTGGGTTGTATGCCATTAAAATAAAATCTCAAAGTTTAGCAAGTTGAAAATACCAGATAAGCTTTTAATACTGTATACTGAAAATGGTTTGAGACACAGAAATCTCTTAGTTGAGTACATCTCAATACACAGGGATTATTTTTACAGGAAATCTTCTGCAAGAGCCACAACTCCACATGAACAGCCTGTCAGTTGTGCCAGCTGGCTCATCATACTAGAAATGAAAAATAAAAGATCTATAGAAATTTTTTTGGTCATTTTAAGGTGGAGTGTAAGTGCAAACCTATGTTTGCTGCATTAGCCAGAATTTCCCTGATAGAGAATGCAGGTGCAGAGTCAGCTGCTAGAAATGTTTGCACTGTAATAAATTTCCAAGATTAGCAATATTCCTTTTAGAAACTCCCAGGAATTCTGAAGAGAAGTTTTCACAGAATTGTTCTGAAGTGTCTGCACAATAACCAAGAGCATAACTTAAATCTGGAGACTTAAATTGCTCCTCAAACTCTTTTTTCCACACATTCTAAGGTTATTTACAGAGACAACTCCAATCTCCCTTTGAACACATGAGCAAAATTTGCCATCTGTTTCTGCAACCTTTGTGATTATGAGGAAGAATTATAATTTAGTGTTAATGATGTAATGTTTTCTGTCTGAAACTGCAGGTAGCAAGGCACAGAGGATGAGTAACCAAGTGGCCCTGTTGTCTCAATGAAATCACCATTTTTGAAACCAGCACCACCCTCACTTCATATGAGGTACAACAAAAGAAACTCCTTCTGAAGAGCAAATAAAGAGTAAAAATTATAGTGGAATATAAACATGAAAATCTGACCAAGCAGTGATTTGAAGGTGAAGAACAGAAGACTTGCACCAAAAGTTGTCTAAAACCATTTTTGGATCACTGAGTGTAGAAGAGCTGCATTGACACTAGATGTACAAGCACAGAAAAAATAAAAAAAAAATTTAAAAAAACCCTCCCAGAGCTCAAATAAGTCTCCTGTTATTTCGCCTTTGCCTCTCCTCTCAGCCCTTCTGTTGTGTTGGCTTTTGCTGTATCCAAGTAACAATCTCTGATCTCACTCTCTGACTGTTTTTTCTCCTCAACAGCTATTTGTTCTTTTCAAACCTTATGCTGCTCCCCAAATTGGTTGCTTCAGCTGTTTGCTAAACCTCTGGAAAAAGAAAAGCAACAGTCCCAGTAACCAGGCAACATCCAGGCTGTTCCAGAGGTACAGCCCTGCTGCTCTGGCTCCATGGACTTCACCCACAGTACCTGGAGCTGGCAGGCAGCAGCTCCTTACTTTGCTTTGAGAGCTATTTGTTAATTAAATCACTTAAAATCAACTTAAAATTAACTTTCTGCAGCTTGGTTTCCATGCAAAATTCACAGGCCAGCAAAAGAACTTCAGTGCAGTTTTAGTGAGGTTATTAGATTAAGCAGGACTGCGTGAATAAAGTAATTTATCTAAATAAAATCTCATCCTTCAGCGTGCAAGGTGATTGCTTTTGGCATCACAAATAAATCACTTCTTCCTTTCATTTTTTTTCCTTTTTAAATCAAGTGCTTTGCTCACTTCTTGTTCAACAGAGCTCAGCAGAACCTGCAGTCACAGTCTGCAGACCAATCCCTGCAGTGACAGCCTGCACACCAATCCCTATTTTCAGCTGAAAAATTCCCAGACACACAGAACAAATTGGATTAACAGAAAGTTTGGGAATTTGATTGAGTTTTTTTCAAGAATATTGGCCATATTTCAGAATTTCTTGCAATTGTGATCCATGGTGCTTGGCAAACCAATTGATATTTCAAGAGGAAAACCTGTCTTCATAAAGTTAGTGTTGACTTCTCAATAATTTCTTTTACTTCCCTTATGAGCTAGAGAGGTCGACTTTTAGAAATGTCAATTTTGTATTGCATATTTCCATTATTTCCAATATTGGAAATAAGCAGCAGTCATAGGTTGCAGGGGAAACCTCCAGCAGGAGCTTTCTGCAGCCAGATTCAGGGAATGGTTGGAGTTAAGATGAATAAACTGTGAAGAGGAATAAACCAGGACCCTTTTTGTGCTGTGTTTAACAAGAAGTCTGTGCCTCAGCTCATTTCTACCTCTAATAAGCAGGCTGATGGAACAACTAACAATCCCAAATGACATGGCAGAGCCTAAATCCCTGCATGCAAAACTCCCCACAGCCTGGAAATATCCCACTGCTCATGGAGAGGGTGACATATCCTGCACAGAAACAAGGATCACACTTGGGTTAAACCACTCCCTCCCTCTGTCTCACTCTGTATGAACTGCACCAGCAGATTCAGCCTGTTCCTGGGCTGCAAACACTGATCACATCTCCAAAGGGCCTTTGGGATTATTATGGGGAAGCCCTTAATAAAGGCTTGTTGATTTTGGCAGGAGAGCAAGCAAGAAAAGGGAGCAGCTTGAGTTGCTTGAAGTGCTGAGGTGGAGGAGTTTGATAAACTGTGATGGGAGAGGTTTGGTGAGCCCTGAGCAGGAACTGCAGGAATTGTGATGGGCTGGCTGAAATGGCCTGGGGTTAGTGGTGAAACCTCAATTTTCCATTCTTCTCATTGGCAGAGAGGGTGTACATAAAATGCAGTTAAAAAATACAGATGAGCAGAGCCACCCTTGATTTTCAGGGAAAAAAGGAGCCTCGAGATCTCTCTGCATTTCATAGGCCATGTCTGAAATCCTTGTAGTGTCAAGGACTCTGTTTGCAGAGCTCTCACTGAATTCTGACTCAGTTCCAGTCTGCAAGACAAAAATGGCATTTTATACATGACACAACATTCATATCCCACCTAAAAGACATGAGGCTACTGCTGAAAGTTTGTTTTTAGTAACCAGTCCAGTTTTCCCTCAAGTTGAACTCCTCACTCTGCCTCACTAATGCATCTCCCAAGATTTATGCCTGGTTTCATCATGTCCATTCATACAACAATTACAGGTTATATTCTCTGACTCAGCCTAGAAAGGGTTCTGCTTCCTCCCTTTCAAACATGGGAAATGGAGAAAAACTTAGAAAAAAGCAACAGCAATGGGCAGAGTTCAATCTCAAACTATTTTTTTTGGCCTATAGTTTAATTCCCAGGGCAGATCCACATCCAGTGACCCAAAAAGTCCAACCTCCATCCCATGGAATTTTGCTATTAATTCACAGTGACTCCACCTGGAATAAATAAGTTCTTTCACCAGATTGAAAGGCTGAGGTACAGAGGGCAAAAACACTCATTGAAAATTCAACAGATGCATCGCTTTTAGAAACAATCAAATTCAAGATAACCTCAGTTTGTTCTCCTTTATGACCCAGTTTAATGAAATCTGGAGTAAAATTCCCATCCAAATGTCACAGAAATAACACAGGTGTTTTTAGTGTTTGAGACTAAGGTGGAGAGGATGTACTGTTAGAAGTTATATATTACTGGTATATAAAATATTTTCTTATTTTGACAACTAATATATTCTGAACTTGATATTAAGACCTTCTTAGAGATAAAAAAGAGTTTGCTGGTATCTCAAGTTATTAAGTAGAATTGACATTTTTACAATAGTGTACAATGGAATCACTATTAAAAAAATGAGTCCCATCTTGGAATCATTTTATATATTTTAAATGACATTTCTAAATGCTGACCTCTCTAGCTCATAAAGGAAGTAAAAGAAATTATTAAGAAGTCAACACTAATTTTATGAAGATAGGTTTTGTTCTTGAAATATCAATTGGTAGCCAAGATTTGCCAAGCACCATGGATCACAATTGCAAGAAATTCTGAAATATGGCCAATATTCTTGAAAAAACCTCAATCAAATTCCCAAACTTTCTGTTAATCCAATTTGTTCTGTGTGTCTGGGATTTTTTCAGCTGATAATTATTCTTCTCCAAGAACATGTTCTCCTTTGTTAAAAAAATCCAAGCCCCCCAAAAAACATTAACAAAGGGAAAATGCCTTGTCTGTATTTTGGTATTAGTGATCCAATCCTATTCCCAATTCTCTGCCAAAATTTCACAGTTTATAACCCATAATTCAAATAAGAATATGGCTTAATATAATAAAATTAGTTACCTTTCCTAATATAATATTCTTATACAGTTTAGTACTGTGCTGTATCCCCACTCCAGTTCCCTGATTTGTTTGAAAGAGCACAAAAATCAGAGAAAGTGGAATTAGGAAAATAGAAATATTAATTTTATATAACTCAGGGAGAGGGGAGCAAAGGACAGGCCAATATGGAGCTTCATTTCAACCAACTAACACATTACCAGTGATCTCAAGTTACATTAATTTTTCCCCCATTGTATTTTTAAAAGTTTCCTTTCGAAATAAACTCCCTGGGGTTCCTGGCAGAGCTGCTCTGCCACCACAGTTTGTACCCACCATCTGTGGTGTGCCAGAAGCTTCCAGAATGTTCTGCCACCTGACTCAAAAATCCTGAAGCTTTTCACGTTTTTCTGCCAATTTTCATCCATACCATGTCTGTTTCCAACACTGAAAACCTAAAAAAGCAAAATATATATCTAAAAGATGCACAGGGTAGTAAATTCAGCCACAGCATCATGGCCAAAAGAAAATACCAAGGACAGGAATGTGGGAGCTGGAATCACTGGGGACAGTTGCATATTCTGAAAATAGAATTGTTAAAGAGTAAAGGTTCCTGCCTTTTCCAGGAATAAACCACACATAAAACTTGGAGTCATTTTCTTTCAGCACTCAATAATGTAAGGTTGATTTCTATTTCCATAGGTGACCAAAACCTTCTTTTTGTCACCACAAACAACATTTCTTCTGTTTCACTTTCTTACAGGTAAAATATAAGTATGCTTTGATAACTTTTGATCAATCTGCAATAAATTAAGAGCCTTTTCTGGAAAACACAGCAGATGAGAAAGTGCAGGAGAAAAAGGGCACTAAAATAATTGAATCTCTGCTCACCAACAACAGGAAAGGCCAGGATTCAGGAGAATATTCAAACTTTTCTGCATGGAAATGAACTGCCAAAAACTGTGCAAGCCTAGGGTGATCTGCTACTAAAAATTCATATAGGAGAGCAGCAGTTTAACAGTCAGAAGCCATGTGAGCAATTCTAAAATAATTTATTTTTCAAGAGTTAATAATAAGACTCCATCAAAAATTTGGTCCAGCCATTCCTGTACAATTCTAATAATGTTAGATAAGTCCTGAAGCATCTAGATTCAGGTTTTTTCTGCTTAAGCTGTATTTAAAGCAGATTATAAAAATGCTGTCTGCTAAGACAACACTGATGCCACAAACCAGATAGCTATAATTGATCAATATCCTATAAATACATCTGACACTGGAGAATTAATATCCCACTTGCTCTTATGAATAGCTGCCCACTGCTGTTTTTAAACCAAAATGCTGTCAGATACTTCTCCTTGGCCACTTCCAGCACAGAAATATTTTTTTTTTTCATCCCCAAATGACTCTTTAATTGTGGCTGTCCCATCCCCAAACACTGAGTTTGCAGCTGTCTCCCAGAGCAGCCAGGTTTTGGAAGGTGCCAGGGCCAGCCTTTCTAAAAAACCCTCTCTATTCTTGAGCAGAATTAGAAAAATGATTCAGAAATTCATTTCCAAGCCCTTGGTGGAATAAACCTCCTCAGTGATCAGAAAGGGCTTCAATTCCATGTTTGTTCTGCTGTGATAGAACCCAAATCTGTGCCTGCTCCTGACCAGGAGGTTGAGATCCCACGGTTTAAATGGGATCCAAAAATCCTTTCAGCAAACATGTTTAAATAATATCAAAGAAAACCAAATATATACATCCAGCACCCACTGGCAGTGGAGTTTTAGGAATTTTAGGGGGTGTTGGTGATGGTTGGTTTGGGAGGGTTTTTTTGCTCATTCTCTCTCAGCTAAAGGATTTTGTCAGCTTCCTTGGAATTCCTACCTTCTGTAAGCCCAGTTTTCAAGAGTCATTTAGCTGAAATATTCTCAGCATGCATTCTTAAACAAGTTTTTATAACTCCTGGGGCTCCAAAAGACCCTCTCTATTCTTGAACACAATTAGAAAAATGATTGAGAAATTCATTTCCAAGCCCTTGGTGGAGCAAGCCTCCTCTGTGGGCTGCAATTCCATCTTTGTTCTGCTGTGACAGAACCCAAATCTGTGTTTGCTCCTGACCAGGAGGTTGAGATCCCACAGTTTAAATGTTTATCTCAGACCTTCCAAAATGCTTTCAGCAAACATCTTTAAATAATATCAAAGGAAACCAAATATATACATCCAGCACCCACTGGCAGTGGAGTTTTAGGAATTTTAGTGGTGATGGTTGGTTAAGAAGGTTTTTTTTGCTCATTCTCTCTCAGCTAAAGGATTTTGTCAGCTTCCTTGGAATTCCTACCTTCTGTAAGCCCAGTTTTCAAGAGTCATTTAGCTGAAATATTCTCAGCATGCATTCTTAAACAAGTTTTTATAACTCCTGGGGCTCCAAAAGACCCTCTCTATTCTTGAACACAATTAGAAAAATGATTGAGAAATTCATTTCCAAGCCCTTGGTGGAGCAAGCCTCCTCTGTGGGCTGCAATTCCATCTTTGTTCTGCTGTGACAGAACCCAAATCTGTGTTTGCTCCTGACCAGGAGGTTGAGATCCCACAGTTTAAATGTTTATCTCAGACCTTCCAAAAATGCTTTCAGCAAACATCTTTAAATAATATCAAAGGAAACCAAATATATACATCCAGCACCCACTGGCAGTGGAGTTTTAGGAATTTTAGTGGTGATGGTTGGTTAAGAAGGTTTTTTTTGCTCATTCTCTCTCAGCTAAAGGATTTTGTCAGCTTCCTTGGAATTCCTACCTTCTGTAAGCCCAGTTTTCAAGAGTCATTTAGCTGAAATATTCTCAGCATGCATTCTTAAACAAGTTTTTATAACTCCTGGGGCTCCTGTGAACGAGCTGAGTGTTCAAAAGCCAAAGTCTCTTTCTAACTTTCCCTCACATACCCTTTGAACTTTCTAAACGGGTAATGAATTTTCACAGCTCCGTGCTTCAGCTGGTTCCCTTGGATGGGATCTGGTATTAAGAACACCACCAGCTGTCACTTCCTTCACCAGACTCCAGACAATGACTCAGAATTGTGTTGGCCTTTGTATTCCCCAGCTTTTGCCGGCACAGTGGTCTCAAACCTGCATTAATTCCCCTTTACTGGATTAAATATGCCTCAAAATAATGCACAGATGAGCTTCCACACCCAGCCTTTGACCCCATATTCTCTCTCCTCCTGCTGTTGTTGTATTTCTCTCTTTACCATTGCTTTTGTAAATTTTATCATTTCTCTTTTTGCCTTTGTAAATTTTATTACAGCCTTTTAGGTTACACCAGGAGTCTGCAAGTTGTTGGACAAGGGCCTATGAGAAGAAGCAGAAACAAAATCTACTGGTTTCAAACCAGAAACAAAATCTACTGGTTTCAAACCAGCACTCACTGCATGTTCCACATGTAAAATAGTAAAAATATAGTAGTTCCAATAGTAAAAATATTTCCAAAATCTAAACACTTCCTTCTGCCATCAGCAGCATTTTATTCCCTGTGACCACTCTGGGTTACCTTTCTCTCATGCACAGACTGACCTCTGCCATAAGCTGTCTCCAGATAAAATAAAAGATTATTTTATCCACCTTAAAAGCTGCTACTGGTTCTTTTCCCCACATAAAAATAGTTCTCTCTCCTTTTGGCCTACATGCATCTTTCCCACTGACAGTTCCTTTTATTTTTCTTTTTTTTGTTGCCTCCCCCTGCAAGAGAGACTCCAAATGTTTACATTTCTTAATTGAATTCATGTAGAAAGGAAGTCCAAGTGAACTTTGGCTTGTGTTCAACAGTAATTCAGATAAGAAGTAGAAAGAGGTTTGATTTTAGAGGAGAGAAATTAGAAACTCGAGACACCAAATGTTACTCAGTGGCATGTCAAACGCTTATCAAGATATCTTTTATCACATATTTAATTGTTTCTTGTAATTTGAGTAATATGAAAGCCCAGTAATAAAGAAGGTTTCATTGTGTTACTTTTTGAAGTGCTGTCTGAAACCCTGAAACATTGAAAAAGGATGCTATAATTAGACTTGGCTGGAAACTTTTTGATTAAACACTTTTCATTCGAAAAACGCTGATTTGTTAGGAGTGCAACTTTTTGCAGGAATGTCAGTGTTTTAATGAAACTTTAATGTGAAAAGCTTCTCAAGTCAGAACAGGAGACAGAGATGAAGCATGGCAACACTGAGCTCACAAAAATGAGAGTTTGTTCTGCTGTGTCCTGTGACAGTGACCCAAGAGCCACTCTGGCACCCCTGTAAATGATAAAGGATAAACTGGCACAGCACTGGACATTCACTGGCAGCTTTTCTTTTCTCCCACATCTGATCTTGTAATCTGCTTTCTCCACAGCCATCCAAGCACTTATTTATTGTGGAAACTTTGCCACTTCAGCCTTATGACGTTGTCCTGGCCTGCTGCATTCTCCTTGGCTGTCCCAGTTCACCAGAATCTGAATTTTGAGTGCTTCTGAATGGTGAACAATTCATTCCATTAGATCACCCTCCACATTATACCCAAATTCAGGGAGCCCTTTAGCTGGGCAGCTTTCTTTACCTGGTCTTTCTTTGAATCAGTTCAAGATGATGTTTCCTTCATGTCACTGAATTAAACCAAAGATAAACCCCTCAAACTCTGCACAACTTCGAAGAGTTCACAGAGCCATCTTCAAAGTTCCATCTGCAACAAAAAATACAAGTAAACCAGTCAGTCACTCAGCCAGCCAGTCAATTAAGACTGAAAAACCACGGTGACCTTTTCAATCTACTTCAGAAATTCATCAAGAGTTGCTTTCCAGAATGAGTAGGATTGCTTGATGTAGTGTAATAGACTGAAGCCAAAACGAACAGGATCTTTGAAGGTCTTGAATAGTCTGCTCCAGTGAAGTCTAGAGTCTCCCAGACTTGTTACCTGGCACACGAGCTACACCAGCAGCTCCCATGAACAGATTGTGAAATTTGCAATTTCCTAGGAAAAATTTTTTGTGCTGCAATCTACCCCGATTTTTTTTTCCTGTTGTCAGGCTGCTCACTTCTCATGCCAGCTGCTCCACCCACCTGTTCCCCTGTGTATAACTTAATAATCTCCATTTGATATAAACTGGAGCAGAGCGAGGAAGTGTAAACTGGGAGTGTGGGATGATAGCACGGGGCGATTCTGGGGGAGTGCAATGTCTGGCAGGATGCATTCAGCAGGCACAGGATTTTGATCAGCAGTAATGAATAGATTGCTTCAGGAATAATCTTCATTAAGTTGCTTGGTGCTGCAGGGATTGATTCTACAAGGTGCTGTTCATCTCGTAGCCACATGAACATTTTTTTAAGCAAATGAAATGTTCTTCTCTTCTTTCTCATCTTCCTGCATTCCTCAGAAGTCACAGAAAGGATTCTGTATCCAAGCAGGGACTCTGACTCCTACACTCAGAGGATGAACAAGCTGATGGACACATCTTTTCCAGTCTTTGATCAAAACCCACCTTCCCACTTTTCTTCTCAACATCCAATTCTGTACTTTAGATGTTGTCACACAAGGTGGCAGACAGGAGCTCCCGTAACAAACCTGGAAGAATTTTTATTTCTGTAACTGTGACAAGATTCAGTCCTAAAATCCCCACACTTTAACCACACCCAAACACACAAAGGGCATATTCCAGCTTATTTTACAACCCACCACATGATGGCTGTCCCCAAAAACCTTCACCTGGGGTGTAAATCCACATATATTGACATGGATACCTGAATAAAAATTCTAAAATATTAACAGCTGCTCTGTGGGGGCCTGATAAATTCTCCTTACATGTATGACACAATTTGTTAAATTATTTCCCTCTTACACTTAGGGAAGAACAAATCCTGCCAACATTTATGTATGTGCTTGGCTTTACCAGCCTGACTACTCCTGGCATCAAGTATGATTTTCATAAGATCAAGGCCTAAGATATCATATGCAATAAGTTGGAATAGAAATGCCTTCTAAAAAAAATAACACTTGCCCTAGCTGAAAGCTACTGAAATTTCATCATGATTCTCATCAGCAGCCTGGTGAATAAACATGAGACACTCAGGCACTCACTCTGGTCAGGCACCAGGGGGGAGAAAACGTGAAACAAAGGAGGGAGAAGGGAGGCAGAAGGGCAGAAATGGTTCTTTAAAGCTTCCAAGTGTTGTGATTTACTGAGAAATGTCTGGTTATTCTTAGTGAAAAGTCAGGCAAATGTGTTTGTTGGGATGGAATTGAGAGCCAGACAGATTTTGGAAGTAATGCTGTGAAATGAAGGTACCTTTGTTTCTGAACTCCACACCTGATTACTGCAGAACTGTTCCATATTTCTACCAGGAAAAACAGATCTAAAGTTTTTCTCTAGGCTGTTGTGTCCTCTACTTCTTGGCAGTGAAGAGCTAAGGAAGAAACTGGAAGATTTTTCCTGGGACACCACAAGAAGAGACAGAAAAGAATGAATTGTTAGGTGGTAAAATACTTCAAATTCTCTTCAAATTCTCTTCAAACCCATTTCTGAGACAAGCAAAGCCAGCAGGGTCACGGAATAAATGATCTTTTCCTTGAAAACTGTTAGGAGAGACAATCACAGAGAGAATATTAAAGTTCTCGAAGTGTTGATAAGATTATGGCATTACCTCTGTGGGAAGATCTGGTTTGGAAGGAGATGTGCTCCAGAGAATGAATAATTTTATCAAAGCAGCTGCTGAGCATAGCAAATGGAACCCCTGCTCCATCTGACCTTTCTGTCTCTATAAACAAAATTGCACACTATGCAGGGCTTGAGAGGCCTGAAATAAAGAGATAATTTTCCTGGTCTTTTTTTTTTTTCCTTCTAGATAGTAGAAACAGATTGTGAGCTGAAATTCAGGAAATTCAAACCTTATCCTAAGATATAAAAGCTGAGAGAACAAGTAGAGAACAAGTGATTGGAAAGGACAAAAGTTGGTGCACTGCAGAGAATTATTTAGAATTATACCTGACATTTTCCAACCTCCTTTGTTTTCATAGTGGTCATGATACTCATTTCAGGTTCATGAGAAGCCTTCAAGAAAATAATCCAAATTTTGTTCTGCAAGAGGTCAGACATTCATCATGATGTCACATCAGATTGAACAGACTCCTCATCAAAAACCAGGAAGGTGTAGCTGAAATCCTGAAGAATCCTCCCTCTGGAAAACTTTATTGGCAAAAAGGACACTGAGGTAGTCAGCTGACAGTCTTATTTTAATTAAATAAGATTCATTAATTTAATTAATTAAAGCAGGCAAGTAATTGTAAACAATTGTAAACAACTCAATCCACAACATGGAAAAAAACCCCACATGGAGCAGATTACAAATACCAATATAAAACTTGTAATTGAACTCATAGACATGAGGAAAATGTGGATTTGAGTTGTATCTTTGGAATATTCTGGCAAGGAAGACACAGACTTTGTTGTTGAGCTAAAATGGTTTCTTAAAATATTAAGGCCACATCCTTGGGACAAATCAAGAAACTCATTGCCACAAGACCAGGCTCTGGTTTGCTGTGCATGTCTGATATCAGAAATATCAGAAATATCAGAAATGTCCAATTGCTGCCAGCTTGACCAGTCTGCTCTTAGTGCTTCTGCCCCCTGCATGTCCATGGGCTTGTCAGAGTCACTGAAACACAAATTTCCAACCCAAATTTCCAAATTTCCAAGGTAAGGAAGGGTGAGGACACAATGCTGCTCCATTCCCACACACACCATGATTCCTACCCTTCCTGCCATTGCAGCAATGCCAAACTCAACCTTTGAAAAAATAATCATAAACCAGGCCTCTCCAAAGTCAAAATAATGACTTCATAGAAAGAGAATTGAAAAAAAAATAACCAAACCAGAGAGCAAACTGCATATGCAGGCAGGGAGGGTACAGGGCAGGGAGCTGCTCTTGTTATTCACCTTTGACAGTTCCAAGTTCTCTTAAGAAAGATTTCTCTGAGCATATTTTAAAATTAGTGGCAGATGATAATATCTATAATTAGTTAATTCGTGGAAATGTTTAGAAGAGACATCACTTATCTTCAGGCTGCTGCTTTTTAGCATTGTATTTCTGTAGCCAATGCATATAATGTTCTTCTGTTCGTGCTTTTCTCAGAATACCTTAAAATTCAAGATTCAACAGAAGCCAAACAACACAGAAGAGAAAAAATTGGCCAGACATCTTTTCTGATTTGACTCAACAAACCAGCTAGAAACAGTTTCAAAATACATTTTCTACCCATGGATCTTAGTAATATGTAGCTGGAAAAACATGTATTTTCAAAGTCAGGGGGATTCAGATGTGAGATAAAATTAATGATGAAGACAGGAAAAAGAGAAAAAGTTGCAAAAACAGCTTTGATTGAAAAAAAAAAATTAAAAAAATTAAAAAAAGAAAAAACAAAGCAAAACAAAAGGCAAGCACCCACCTTATTAGTTCCACTCACATTTAATCTAGATTTCCTGCTCTGCTTTTATTAGACCTGACTGGTCTAGAATGGTTTTATCCAATGGCCTCTGCTAAAACAAGACTGGATTAGGGTCGTACTTGAAAGATATCAGATAAATATGACACAAAAACCTCCAGTGAACACTATTTTAATGTTCAGTTTTAAGATATACATACCAGAAATGACATTGAGCTTTGACTTCCTTTCAGCTGAAATAACAGAAAAGTCTTCCTGCTGACATAGCCTCATAAAATAACATTTAAATGTCAATGCCATGTTATTGATACAAAAAGCAGCTTGGCCAGGAGTGTGAAAATCCCCAGGGACACTCTCTTTGCAGTTAGCTCTCCTCTTTATTTTTTCAAGCCTTTCAGGAGCAAAATTCACCCTTTTCCATATGTAATTTAGAATCATTAATTTGCCAAATCAACAAATCTCCTAAAGCAGCATTGTTGGGAGGGTTATAACAAGAGATATTCAGCTTAGCAACAGGAGAAAAGTTCCTTTTGTAATTGAAAAGAAAAAGTGGTGTTACCCATTTTTCTCATTTATGTGCCCTGCTGGCAGCTCAGGGAGAAACTGGCTGAGATCTGAACCCCTCAGGAGGTGCAGATGGCTCCTGGATTGACTTATGGGGGAAATAAAAAATAATTCTGCCTGTGGACAGAAAAGTGGGCTTTGGGGTTTGTTTGTTTGTTTGTTTGTTTGTTTTGTTGGGTTTTGTGGTTTTTTGGGGTTTTTTTTGGGGGGTGGGGTTGGNTTTTGGTTTTGATTTTTGGTTTTGGTTTTGGTTTTGGTTTTGATTTTTGGTTTTGGTTTTGGTTTTTTGATGGGTTTTTTGCTTGTTTTCCATTTACTGAGGATGAAACCTCCCACACGAGGAGTGCACCAAGCCCTGCTGCCTTTCCTGCCCGCACAGCCATCAATGAATTCTCCAAACCCAGATTAAACATTGTGAATGACCCCAGCATTTCCCTGCTGGAGCTGAAGCTGTGATGTGATCCAGGGCCATTCTCCCCTTATTTGGAGGCTGCAGGGTTCATACTCAGGGCACAGAAAAACACAACAAGCAAGAGTAATCCTCTTTATTTCAAACCAGATGACTGGCTATTTGCATGGTTAAAAATACCAGAGTTTTCCCTGGGTAATCCTCCAGCCAGTCTGATCTACTTTTTTCCCCCCATTCTGCTAGGTCATTCTTGGATTAAAAACAAAACTCCACCCTTAGAGAAATTTTCTTTAATACCTTCACAATATAACTAAAGAAAAATAAAAACCAATCACCTAGACCTTCAGAACTCATTAGCTTTCTTCCAGTTGTATTTTTACCTTCACAACATAAATAAAGAAAAATAAAAACCACTCACCTAGACCTTCAGAACTCATTAGCTTTCTTCCAGTTGTATTTTTACCTTCACAACATAAATAAAGAAAAATAAAAACCACTCACCTAGACCTTCAGAACTCATTAGCTTTCTTCCAGTTGTATTTTTATCTGATGTTGCAAACAATTCAATACTGTCAACTCCTTATGCATGCTAATTCAGCTTTTGCAGTTATTGGATTTTTAGGCTTCCTGTAAAAAAATTTGAGGTTTCTGCAAGCATAAAAATGGTTTAAAACTCCTGTTTTTCAAAGGAAGCAATCCCTTAGGAGGTGATGGTAGGCACAGCTTGGCTCCTTTGTTGCACACAGCGAGGATTTTGCAAACTTCAGTGGTAATGAGTGAGATTTAGTGAATTTAACTAAATATTTCAGGGTCCTGGGTGTGACAGAGTTAGATATTCATTGTAGGAATAGATGGATGGCAGGTGAAATAGCCTTCCCTGGCAATTTTACAAGTTTGGGAGTTGTTGCACAAAGCAGGAAGAAATTAAAGTGCTTGCTTAGAAGTCAGAATAATGACCCAAGCCATCAGAGAGATGCTTTGAGATAAGAATTAATTCTTGGGTAAATGGCAAGTGTTGACAGCAATACTTTCATTTCCATCACTTATATACATAAACATTGATTTAATTTTCTTAATAAAACGATATGAAAAAAAAAAAAAAAAAATAGTTGACCTAGAAAGGGAAAAATTTGCCAGAATCGACATCTTTCTGAAGCAAAACTAAAAAGACTTTTTAAAATTAAAGTTAAAAATTCAAAATAAAAATCACAGCTTAGATCTCTGACAAATTTCATGCTTACTAGCAATATCACTCATTTTAAAGAAAATAAGCACATAGAACCATGAAGCCCATTTCAAGGATACCCCACAGGATAAATTAGTGGCGAGGTAATCTCTGACAAATTTCATGCTTACCAGCAATATCACTGTTTTTTAAAGAAAAATAAGCATGTAGAACCATCGAGCCCATTGTAAGGATACCCCACAGCATAAATGACTGGCGGGGTATCTTTTCTAATCTGCACTGGTACAGATCCCTGGTGGCAGCCTGGCACGGGCTGTCACTGCTGTCCCCGGTGTGGGAGGGACACGGCGATGAGAGGCAGCCCAGCCTGGCACGGGCTGTCACTGCTGTCCCCGGTGAGGAGGGACACGGCGATGAGAGGCAGCCCAGCCTGGCACGGGCTGTCACTGCTGTCCCCGGTGAGGAGGGACACGGCGATGAGAGGCAGCCCAGCCTGGCAGAGCAGCTCCGCTCATCGCCCCTGCCAAGGCTCCCGGGATGAGCCCAGAAACGATCAACAGTGACACCTAAGGGAGGGAGCGGAGAATTCCCAGGGGAAACGCTCCTAAAAGCAAAGGAAAGGCAGCTCTGCGAGCCCTCCTGAAGTCACCTTTGTGATAGAATTGTGANAACACATTTGTGAGCAGAGTCTGGGTTGAGTTGAAGAAAAAAATGATGTATGGTGCCAAAACAACATGAATATTTGATGATGAAAATAATAAATAATAAATAATAAATAATAAATAATAAATAATAAATAATAAATAATAAATAATAAATAATAAATAATAAATAATAAATAATAAATAAATATATTATAAATAATAAATATAATAAAATAATACCTTTGTGATAAAAAAAGAGGGAGGGGGAAAAACGGTATTTTTAAAAATCTGTCTATCACACTTCCTACCCAGGAGCCCAGAAATGACAGAAAAAAACCCCTTCAGTCAAAGCAGCTGATTCCATTATCACCCAGGGCAGCTCCAGCCAGCTCTGTCCTGTGTGTAGACTTTAAAAAAACCCTGCTATCCAAGAAAATTTTCACTCTCAAGACATCAAAAGCACTACAGTGCACTATTCTCAATATCATGATGAATAACACATCCATTCCACAGCAAATAATCTTCTCCAAAAAGGTCAAACTGCTAAAATCTCTGTAGAACAAATTGTTCCCACATCTGGAAAAATGTGTGTGCAGGTTTGTGTCAGAAACAGCAAAACCTGCACATCCTCTACACAATCGAGGTGTTAGCAGGGGATAGGTGTGGTCTCTGCTCTGCTGTTCCATGATTTATAATACTTATAATACTTATATAATACTTATAATACTTATAATTTATAATAATACTTATAATACTTATAATTTACAATAGGAGAAGGTTTCTTACCCATTTTCTGCCCCCAGCTCTGATCACCAGCAGGTCCCCATGTGCCCCATTCAGAAACCACAAAGATGCTGTCACCTAAAACAGAAAAATGCACTGGCAACAAAAATACACAGCATTACCAGAGGGCAGGAGACAAAAATCTCTGCACTGGCACCACAATCACACAGCTTTACAGAAGGCAGGAGACAAAAATCTCTGCACTGGCACCACAATCACAATCACACAGCTTTACCAGAGGGCAGGAGACAAAAATCTCCTTTTCTTTCTGGCATTAACACCTCTGAAATTAATTTTAGCTCTAGGAAGTCCCTGATGACAGAAGTGGGATGCTTAACCTGAGAGCAAGGCCTCGTTGAGCAGTGATAATTCAAGTGTAAGCCCCATCCTCACCCTTCTGACACATTTTCTGTATTTTATTGTGCTGTGTTCTTGTTTGTCCATGTCCCACGATAGAGCAGCTGTGTGTTTCTCTCTCTGAATGTCACCAAATGCTGATTTACACAGAGGGGTAGCTTAGGTTCTAGCTGGTTATATACCCTACAAACAGGAATTAACAGCTTACAAGAATTCCCTGCAATCTTTGATATCTCAGAAGATAAAAATAATCTGTTTATTCTCTCCAGAAAAGGCAGAATTGATGTATCCCAGCACTCCCCCAGCCTCCAGTGGTCTGTGATTTGGGGAGTTAACCATTCCTTCAAAATTAATGATTAATAGAGCAGCAACAGCACAACCAGACAGTGAATTGCCATTATCTTCCTCAACTGGAAGTCAAATTATTGTGTTTAATAAACTCAGATGAAATCCTTCAGGGTTTTGAACCTGCACAAAGATTTTGGCATGCACAACATCCTTTGGTATCAAATTCCACGTGTCAGGTGCACACTGTGAGAATACACTGGATTCTGATTATTTTGAACACCCTGAGAGTTCATTTTGGTGCTTCTCTTCCACAGAAAAAAGAACGATCACTTGGAGCCTATCTCTGCTCTCACTCATCATTTAATAAATCCTATTTCAATCCCCATCAGCAGACTGCCAGAGAATTTAGAGTCATTATCTCTGCAGTCACTTCTCATAGGGAAATCATCTGGTGACTTCAGTCTTCCTTGTTCCACTTTCTGCCATCAGCTTCTGAGATCAGAAAATATAGCAAAAATTTGTTTTGCTCTTCATATTTATCACTCCCAGCACCTATTTGCTGACAAAAATCTTTTTTTTTTTGTTTTGGTTTGGTTTGGTTGGTTTGTTTTGGTTTGTTTTGTTTTGTTTTTGGGGGGGTTTTTTTGGGTGGGTTGTTTTGGTTTTTTTTTTTGGTTGGGTTTTTTGGGGGGTTTTTTTGGGGTTTTTTTGGTTTTTTGTTTTTTTGGTTGGTTGGTTGGATTTTGGGGGTTTTTGGGTTTTTTTATAATCATCACAGAGGGCTGAACTCACATTGTCATTAAAATACGCATAACTGCACTTTCTTTCCTGCCTGGTGACAGCCAGTTCAGAACTCTTCATCTCATACATAAAGCTGAGAATGAATTTCTTCATCTCTGTTGCTGTACCTCTCTCTACTGTGAATTTAATCTGCCATTTTATCACTCCATGTCACAAGACCTTTCTTCAGAAAAGTCTTCTTTCTTCTTTTATTTCTTGCAGAAAGTTTTCTCTTTCCCTGCTCTGCACAACTCAATGCCATCAGCAAATGCTGCCACCTCCCTCTCTCTCTGTTTCCTAGACTGATTATATTGAATAACACATTATATTGAATTTCATGCAGATCTCAGTGGAATTTGCCAGGTGAAAATCCCACACTGAGAAAACAGAACATTTGTTACATTTGTTCCCACCTTCTGTTTCCTGTCTTTTCAACTGTTGTAATATAAGTGAAGATTTTTCCTTTTATCTTATGGCAGTTTGGCTTCTCTGAGTATTTTGCAGGGATTTTGAAGGCCTTCTAAAGTCAATCTCAATAAGATCACCTTTGTCAAAAATACAGAATTGATTCCTTCAGGGAAATTACAGCAGGATCATGAGACAGGGCTGTTTCCTACAGAAGCTTCACCAGCTCTTCCCAAGCACATTTTATTTATTTGTGGCTCCTTCTCCCTCTACATCAGACTCACCAGTCAGCAATTTCCCACATCTTATCCAAAGTCCTTTAAAAATTGGGAATTAATTTGCCACCATCTCTGATTTCTCAATGATTGTTTTTAGGTTCAACACTCCCTAAACAAGAATTCACTCACTCTTACCCATATTTCACTCTTCTATCAACTTTTTCAGAATGTTAAATTGCTTTGATCCCCTAAGGAATGCCTAGAATCTGCATTAACAACTATTTCTTATTGAGGACTTTTGATTTTGTTTGTTTCACTCTTTTACATGAAGAAGCCCTTCCCTTATACCAAGAGGGCCAGCTGAACAAAAACTTTATCTTATACACTGCAGGTGTACAAAAAAAAAACAAAAACAAACTCCAAACATAAAACTTTTCAAATTTCATTGACATCTTGACCACACCTCAATTGTGCTAGTGGAATAAGGTTAAATTTTGGTTAAATGGGCAGTTAAAGTCAATTTTAGAAGCATATCTAAAGTAATGTCTTCCACTCACAGAGCAAAAATACCCAAGAACATTGATTTACATAATACATAAATTAGGGACTGGATTAAATTAAACTAGTTTGACTGAGAGTATAAAAACTGCATGAACATACTTTAAATTACAGCATCATTCACAGAAATTCAAATAGCAGTTGTATTAATCCAGTCTATTTATATAATATTATAATTTGAAGGAATTTCCTGTAGGGATTTTAATGAATATCTGTATAAAGAATTATAGAAAATTGAATCTTAGTTATTAACAACCACATAAAGTCTGTTCCTATAAATGGTATAGGAACTAGAATTAATTGTGCTGTGGCATTGCTTTCACCTTGATTCAAATCAATTGGCTTTTTGCATAGCTCAAACATCCAATATTCAATATTTTTATGATTCATGGATGATAATGAAGGAAGGGCACTACACAATCCAGACTAATCACTTTAGGGGTTTAGCATTTGACAGGTACCTTCCTAATTAACCATTCCTTCAAAATTAATGATTAATAGAG
Organism: Cisticola juncidis; assembly: GCA_013400215.1. Classification (NCBI taxonomy): domain Eukaryota; kingdom Metazoa; phylum Chordata; class Aves; order Passeriformes; family Cisticolidae; genus Cisticola; species Cisticola juncidis. Next base: position 277,941 of record VXBR01002963.1, on the reverse strand, counting down.
CAGCAACATCACAACCAGACAGTGAATTACCAATATCTTTCTATTTGGAGTTTTTTCTATTATCTATTTCTATTATCTATTTCTCATTGGAGTTTTAACACAGAGTCTAAAAATCATCATTTCTGTAATTTCTCATTCAAATTCAACAAAAATGAAATGGAACCTTCTGTGAAAACTCCTTTTGAAGCAGGGATGTTATCAGCTGTACAGAAAAAAAAATCTGGAAAAAAATACAAGGAATAGGAAGCAACCAGGGACTAATAGTGAATCTAAAACTAAAAGAAAATTGGGTAATGCTGGCAGCAGAATACAAATACACTGAGTGTGTTATTGCAGCAAGGAGAAGGGCAGCCAAAAATGCAGAATGAATTAAATCAGTTAAGAGAAAATTGGATGGGTTATCACAAATCATGAAAAGAATAAAAGTGGAGACAACGAAGGACTTTTAATAAATGAGGAGGCTGCAGAAATTAATGAGGCACATCAAATGTTCGAGGTATTGCTCTGCTTTATAAAAACCTGACTTCTGTGAGGCAAGCAGAGCTCAGAACTGGCAAATCCTCAAGTGGCAGAGGTGTGTAATGCACTGCCCTGACTGGAGGAAAGAGAGGACTTAAATATTTCCCTAGTTGTAGGAAGCATAAACCTGATTTATTGCTGACAAATGTGACATGTTCTACATGTCTTGCCATTAATGACTTGGCAGGGAAGTAAAACAGCATAGCAATTAAAACTGCCAGAAGAAAATAAATCAGGAAATATTGCAAACACCAAAAAGAAGAAAATAAAAAGGCAGAAGAAAAAGAGCTCAGAAGCAGGAGGAAAAAACTGGAAAATCCTATATGGAAATTTAAACTACTTTTCAAAACTGAAATTTTTCATGCTAAGAAAACTAAAGAGGTGAGGAGCAGATATTGAAGATTTTTTTTATCAATCATTCTGTTATCCCTTGCCCTAACTCTGCTTTTCAGAGAGTTAAAATCCTCCCCTCTGCCAGGATCCCTGTATTTCATACCCAGCCCCAGATTCTGTGCCTGTTGATGCTTCCCTGGCCTTGCTTTGCCAATCTACACCCCAAGGCTGAAATAAAAGTCAGAGGGCAGAAGATATAACAATATTTCCCCTTTTTTGTCATTGACTGACATGATTTTAGTCAAATTACATCCTGTGGATTTCTTCCCCTTTGCAGCAGGAGTGAAGACTGGTAAAACAAGGTTTTCAGAGAGGGTTTTGAGAATTAATTGCTACCTGAGGAAGACTTAAACAGTAAAAAGGAGAAAATTCTCAGTAAAAAGTGAAAATTCTTGTTTGGGCTCAGCTGCCTGCACAACCATTGTCACTGACATGAGAATTTTGAGTCTCCTTGTTTATTCATCAGTGCTCATCTAAAGCCAGCACAGTTAGAATGTGACCTTTTTGTTTCAGTTCATATAAATAATGTTATAGGATTGTATTTCTATCCTCCCTGATGTGAGTGGTTGCATGAACTGGACAAATATAGAAACTTTCAGAACTTTTGCAGTCGCAAATACAGCATCTCCCCTAAGTGGCTGAACAGCAAAATGGGCAATTCAAACTCTAAATAGCAAGAAAATATGAATCTGACCTATTTATTCAGTGGAAAAGATATTAGTAGTACTTGCAAACCTCAGTGATACTGACAGGAAATGCAACATTTCTTTTATACATCCTCCACATCTTCAAGAAAAGGAGAAAAAATAATTTTACCCTAGTACTGAAGGGAACTGTTCCTGTCTCAAGCTCTTATTTTACCCAGACAGATCAAAATACTTTGGGGGTATTTATACAAGAATTATCTCTGCTCCACAGATGGAGTGTGTGAAACAGATTCTGGGGGCTTGTTTAACAGCTTTACATCAAAGAAATGTGGGAACTTTAATTCTGTCTGTGAAATTCTCTGCTTCACCATCTTGGCAAAGTTGGATCCAACTTTGAAGCTGGTCCTGCTTTGAATGGGAGGTTGGACAAAATGACCTCCAGATATTTTTTCCAGTGGTTTTTGTTTCCTTTGCATCTTTCAACACTTCAAATCACCATGCAGACCTCAAACCCCAGATGCAACACATTGGTGGGCTGTGCTCTGATGCTTAATCAGGAGCCTAGCAGGACACAGGGCTTTAAACTGATTTAAAAATCCACTCCTTGGCATTCAAGCATCACAGTATCTGCAGAATGACAATTGGCTGTCATTACAAGTTTTAATTAAGTGCTAGCACACAGCCCATCATCTTCTCTGCAGCACTGAACACCCAGCTGCTCTCTAGAATTAAGCACCCAAATGTAAATAAGAGTGTTTTATTTGTAAAGAACAAGGTATGTGCAGCACGAAAGAGCAGAATTCTGGTTTTAAAATACCACTTTAATTAAAGAACTCTTAGTTTCTCCACTGGCACTGAAAGGGTGAGGTCTCTCTCGTGCTGCAGTTTTGTTTGGATGTCTGTCAGCATTCTGTCAAAATGGTTTGGTTTCTCCACTTTGGAAAATGATTTCAGAGCATAGAAAATATTAGCTAAGAAGCAGGATAGAATGGATGTATTTTAAGGCAAAGATGACCTTGTGGCAAGGAGCTGAAAAAGGAGTTTAATATCTTGTTAAATGCCCAGAAACATTATATAAATTCAAAAATAAAGTTACTTCTAATTCAATTAATATTTTGCAGATCAGTCCACCAGGTGGCTGATACCAGCATCTTTTTTGATATGAGTAAGTGGGTTTTACTCCAGCTCTGCAAAATTATGACTTTTTTTTCTTTTTTATAATTACTCAGTTACTTTGCATGTCCTCTGGTTTTTGTTGATGTAGCTGTGTTTTTGTAATTCTCATTTGCCTTTTAGCAAGGACAGCACATCATCTGATTTGTCTGATGCCCTGGGTTTTGCTGACCAGGTTCAAACTCCAACATTCCTGTTCCTGCTTTCTCTGCAATGTTTGTAAGAGATTCTTAAAACTTTGCCACTACATACTCTTAAAAAATATTCCAGTTATTTTAATTTTAATTTTATTCCAAACCAATTTTTAGGTAATTTAAAGTAAATTGTCATTTTTGCATGTTAACTACAGTACTGCTACCTAGGAAGTACAGAGCGATTTTTTTAGTTCTTCTAGTTCTTTTTTTTAACCTTCTATTTCAATAGTGCTTATTTCTTCAAGATTTGTTTTCTCTTAGAAGTCTAACAAATTATTTCAACCACAAACCCCACTTTTGATGGGATTAATAAGTAGTCTGGGGTCTGTAAAGTATTTCTATTTACAGCTAAAAATCAATTACACGTCTTTTCATGTACAACCTTTTGAACTTTGGTTCACTTGATTAAACAGTTACCATCACTTACAGTCTTCCCTTCCAGAAAAAGCTTTTTTCTCGTAAAAATCAAGACAAGAAAACCTGTAAAACTCCTGCAGTGACACAGGTCAGATCTGCTGTGGTTGATTAATTCAGCAGCAACCACAACACCACAGACAGGACCTCAGGGAGGTAACAGAGGGAGCTGAAGAGAGTTTGGAAATTGAATTCTTTTCACCTTTAATCCTCTCTTATAACAACACCTAAATTTTCTTCTTGCTGATATATAAAACAGATATAACCTAAAGAGATGTAAAACTTAAATTTCTAAACAAAAAATCCTCCACATCCTCGCATTACCCACAAGGTGGCAGAATAACCTGACCAAACCCGGGACTGGCACACTCAGCCCTCCCCTGAACACAAGCACAGCTCTCAGAGATGATTTTTCCTCAGATCCTGACAAAACCATCACCATTCAGCAACTGGCTGAGCAGATTTAACCCATGCATCATTTAAAAAGACAGATGCTGCAAAGTCAGGGCCACCTTTTTTCCCCCCCATGCTTAAAATTCTTCCAGAGGGGAGGAAGGATAAGATAAAAGCAATAGCAAAACAAGTATGAAAAAAAATAACAGAATTATGATCTTTTAGCTGCTAAGATTTTCATATAAAAATATTTAAAAAGTAAATATTAATCCTCATTCTATTCTCCTTGTTTAATCCACATTTCCATGGAATAGATGTTCCCAGGCCAAAGAATACTGACCTACAAATTCAGAGGTCACAAAGTCTCTGAGAATTACCTGCCCTACAGGAAATGAGCAGCAGGGTGGCAAAAGCTCTACCATGCTCACAGCAAAGTTGTTTTCTTGCCATTCAAAATAAAAGTGTCCAGGGGACACACAACTGCCCAATTAAAACAGAATTAAAATTTTAAAAATATCAAACTGGAAATATTTCACAGTATGATAGCAGCAGACTCTCGTGGCTAATTTGCCAGTAGAGGCTCAGACAAGAGAACAGATGGAATATCTGCTGAAAAATGTGGCTTTGCACATCCATCAAGCCTGTACCATCCCAGCTGGTGTAAACTCAGCTTATATTGGACCACAGGCCTGTCTGTTCATGGGTAAAACCTGAAATAGGACAATTAACAATTGCACTTGGACTTGGAATGAACTGTAGCCTTAGACTCTCTTTTACCCCTGCACATCTTGCTAAATTTGAATCCCTCTTACATAAGAGCAGAACTGCAAACTAGCACAATTTAAACTCCTTTGGCATATGTCCTTGTTAAGCAGATTAATACCCTAATTCCCTGTTATCTGCTCTGGCTAACTACTCCTTCCAGGTGTTACAGTTGCTGCTCTATAAAGTAGAACACACACTGAAACTATAGATTTAAAAATATATAATTTTTTTTTTTTTTTTTAGATTTTTTTTATGAAGACCTGTAAGAGCTATCACATTCCCTAAGAGATCTCTATCAGAAAAGAGTAGAAGTTCCTGGAAAGATTTTTTTTTTTCATAGATTTTTCTCACAATTAGGATTCACTACTGGCTCCTCACAATATCCTAGATGTAGTGATTTACATCACTGAGAGAAAAACCACATTGAGCACCTCTGTGTTTGTAACTGAGTAGCTGTGAGTGGCTTCTGTTTTCCCTGTACTTCAGTAATTCCATTTTTTTTTCTGTATGTGGCAGGAGCACAATATAGGAGTGACCAAAGAACTTTCTAATTCTGGGAAAAAATAAAAATAAAACCCCAAATATTTAATAGTAAGGAAAAAAGTGCCTTCTCAGGGCACTTGATTGCAATTCTTGCGTTTGTTAGCAGTATTTATTTCCTGTTCTGCAAACACAGGGTCAGGTTTTTCAGCTGATAAATTCCCATTTGCAGGCACACCCCTCCAGACAAATTCTTGGGATTGAAACCCCTCTGGGTTTAGCACTAAGTCCTTTCAGTGCACTTGTGGCACTTAATCCATTATCCTTATGGAAAGAAACAAGGAAGAGCTAAAACTGAATATTCTAGGAATGGTTTGCTTCTCCTTATTTCCTTATCCTTATGGAAAGAAACAAGGAAGAGCTAAAACTGAATATTCTAGGAATGGTTTGCTTCTCCTTATTTCCTTATCCTTATGGAAAGAAACAAGGAAGAGCTAAAACTGAATATTCTAGGAATGGTTTGCTTCTCCTTATTTCCACAGAACAAAAGGGTTACATTGCATTTAAAAACCCCCGTCTCTGAGATTTGAGGGAGTTCATAACGAAAATACCTTAAATTCTCCAAGAAATCTGAATTTCCAATTAAACCCTAGCATCTGACTTCCTTCAAGGGGGAAAAAAAAATCCCCAAATTACGATTTTGGTTCCAAATTCAGGCTCAGCAAATCTATTGGGGGCTGTGGAGCAGCCCAAGGTTGCTGTGTGCCTGTAGCCACGGCTGTTCTTTTGTCACCTCCTGTGCCCCCCTCATCTCCTCTGCCTCTCAGCTACAAGTATAAATAGGAATTATTCCTAACTGAGTCACAGCTGACCTTGAAATTATTTTGCTTAAGGTTCTGCCTTCTCAAGAAGAAGAGTTGGCTGTACTTGACAATCTCTATGCAAATGCTTTAATTCTATATTATTTCCAGCTCTTTACAAAGCAGAGCTTTGTCTTTCTGTCTGGAAGAAACACGACTGGTTTTGTACAAATTGTTCACTTTTAAGGGCCTAAGTTAACTACAACCTTTGCTGGTAATTAGGAACAAAACATCAGCATGCCATTCTGCAGTAAATCTAACAATACACCTGCAAATATTCATAATAATTATGAAAATATTCATAATAATTATGAAAGAAGTCACACAAGCCTGGAAGGCCAGGATTGGGTTTGATCTCTCACCTCTGGAAAGACACTTTTCTTTAGATGCAAGGATTCTCTAAAACAAGGTACCAGAGCATTAAGCTGAAATCAGTTTTTAGTGATGTGCACAGAGCAGATATTAGCACAAAAACAGTGAAAACACTCTAAGGAGACACAAGTCAGTCTCCCAGGTTTTGGGGTTATATTCCTCATCTTGGAAAGACTTTTAAAACATCTCTTTGACTACAGTTAACACTGTAGGGGGAACAAGGTGGCAAAGAAAAGCAAAGCATACACACCAGTGTGGAAACACTGGGAACCATTCTCAACAGGGGCTTACAGAGCTTATTAAAAATACATATAACATCTGAGGAGAACTAAAAAAATGACAAAAAAAAAGAGCACAAGTTGCAGGACCATGTTTGAGGTGTCACCAGGAATTTCCTTGCCAGTTGCACATGCAGATCTAATCCCAACCTCTCTGTAAATTCTGTAAATTGCCTCTTCATATAGAAGTAGTTTTGTTTTACAGACCCAAAGTCAATTTCTGTTTATCAACTCCATAAACACAGTTGCTCTACAGATTTTGAAATTAGCAAGAAATTCCCTTTGAGGAGGAGAGAGAATTTTGCTGGTCAAAGCTGGAGAATTCCCTTTTAGCTTTACTTTACCAGAGGCTGCCTAAAATTCCTTTCCCTCCATCTGATCCCATCTCTAGCTAAAGATTTCAGAAGACAGAGCAAGTCCCCCATAAGTCCTACCAAACAGCAAAACAACTTGAAACTGGCAAAATATTAACCCTGACACTGGATTCTTCAACCTATATTGAGTCACAGACACAGCCACTGCATTAAATTCATATATATCTATATATATATTTACATATTAGTCTGCATTAGTCCTCTGCACACAGTAGAGAGCTGTCCTGTGGCAATAATCAGCAGCTCAGAGAGACAAAAGATGTGTATGAGAGGGGGATTAAACTTCCCTGGGCTTCTGTGACCTGATTCTGATGGAAAAAGTTGGAAAATGGAAATGGAAAAAGTTTATTCCAAATAACCTCCAGCTGAGGTTTGAACTAAGAAATGTGACCTGTTCTGCCAAGGCCAGACCTGCCCATGCAGTGTGGTACCATTTGGAAAAAATGATAAAAAATGATAAAAATGATAAAAATGATTTGCAGCTGAAACCCATCCACTTTGGGGCAAAGTTACCCACCTGAGCTTGAATTTTGTCTGTGTAACTTTGCCTGTTATCAGCACTAGAAACTACTCATCAAAGGCAGTCTAAAATGTTGATCCAGACTGTTTTGTGGCTGCTAGGTCCTGGTTCCTGGGCAAGACCTGCGTGTCTGATCTTAGCCAGTGTGTTCATGCCCTGACTGTAACAAAATTCCCTCTCATTCAGTTCCTTTTGTTGGTTTTACCACCAGAGGAGATGATCCAGCTCCATAGTTTATCACTTCTTTTTGCTTATGGAGGCTTTCAGGCATCACAGAGGTTTGCACTTCAACTAAGAGTTTCACTGATATTTCCTATGTATTGCCTTTAGAATGTTGTAGCTAGAGGTTTAATCTACTTTGTTAAAAAAAAAACAAAAACAAAAAAACCAAGTAAAAACCATGAGAAAGTGCTCGATTTTATTGGTATTTCAAAACATAAAAAGAGAAAAAATGACAAATCCATCAAAAGTGTGGCAAAGGATACTGGACAGAAGAGCACAAACTGTGGTCACCTGTAATGACATATTAAAAAAAAAAAGTACATAGTTGTAAAAGATTTTATTTATTTATTTATTTATTTATTTACATTCTCATTGTGCCAAGGAAAGAAAACATGTTCTGTGATGGTTGAAAATAAGTTGGGGAAAAGTTGAGATCGCATCCATTTCAGCACATTTGTTGGCCATTTCTATGAAAAGCAAATTTGACTTGAGCAACTTCAAGGACATTGACAAGAGGCTTGGGGAAACCATAAAATGTGAATTGCAGCACATTTCATGGTTTAGGCTGTGTGAATTGGTTTGAGTCCTCAGGGAGTGATGGGCAAACACAAAAGGAAAATCACAGAATACAGAATGGTTTGTGTTGGAAGGGACCTGGATGATCAAAGATCTCTGGCTCCAACTCCCAGTGATGATCCCACTGGATCAGCTTGTTCAAAGCTGTCCAACCAGGCCAGGAACACTTCCAGGGATGGGGCAGCCACAGCTTCTCCAGTGCCTGTGCCTCACCACCCTCACAGGGAAGAATTTCATCCCAAAATCCAATCTACACCTGCTCTCACTTTGAACCCATGTCCTATCGCTAGGATAGGACATATCTCGTGGGTTTAAATGCCCTTTAAAGCAGTCTCGCCAACAAATGACAGGGGCGAGTAGTCTTCTGTCCCAGGGGATGCATTTTAGATGTATTTTAGGTGCATTTTAGGTGCATTTTAGATGCATTTTAGGCTGAGGGGCGTGCAGAAGGAGCATTTTTAGCGTTTTAAGGCAGTGACTGAGCAGTGGCGGGCGCGCCTGAAGGACAGGCCGCCCTTGCACGACCACCAAAAAGGGCAGCGCTCCCCAAACTGCTCCTCTAAATCCCGTTTTTCCTAGAAGAACCCCTTCCCACCCTTCCCACGCCGCTCCCCCCGCTCCGGCCGGGATCCGAGCTGGCACCGCCTCCGCTCCCGCCCGGCCCGGCCCCAGCCCGGGCTCCGCCCGCACCCGCTCCGCTCCACGGCCGGGCC
>VXBR01002963.1:249214-268978 GCA_013400215.1 Cisticola juncidis | reverse complement strand
CGGGCCGCGGCGCGGAGGCTCCGGGGCGGGCGGCGGCGCGGGCCCGCGGGGCAATGGGCTGGTGCCCAGCCCGGCGCACAGCGCGCACTGCAGCCTGTACCGCACCCGCACCCTGCAGGCGCTCAGCTCCGAGAAGAAGGCTCGCAAAGCCCGCTTCTACCGCAACGGGGACAGGTACTTCAAGGGCTTGGTGTACGCCATCTCCCCCGACCGCTTCCGCTCCTTCGACGCGCTCCTGGCGGAGCTCACCCGGTCGCTGTCGGACAACGTGAACCTGCCGCAGGGCGTGCGCACCATCTACACCATCGATGGCAGCAGGAAACTCACCAGCCTGGACGAGCTGCTGGAAGGTGAGCGGTGCCGTGGGAGCTGTGGTGTGCTGGGTGGCGGGTTCTCCCTGGATCCGGAGCTTCCCGGATCAAAGGGAGGTCGCCTTGCTGAAAACTCGGCCACAGGGGCCGTGAGGGCGAGTGGCCGCTGCTGTGAGGGGCTGAGGGCCTCGTGTTCCCATCCATTCCTATCCCCATCCATTTGTCCCGCCCGAGCGCTGCCATCTGCGCTTGGCTCCGCTGGAAGCTCAGCACAGGTGCTCTTTTCATCCCCAAGAACCGCAAAGTTCTTGGTTACCTTCCATTTATAAGAGAGGGAAATGCTTTGATTTGGTTCTCTAAGTGTCGCTGGTGACTCATTGTGGCTTCAGTCTTCAGAAAGGCAGCCCCAGTGCTGTGAAAAAAGGGTGTCTGTATCCCACCATTTATTAAAACTAGCAGGTGTAAAGTCCTGGTTTCAAACATGATCAGCATCCATTTTAACAGAGGGAATTATCTGCCTTGCCTGACTTTCAAAAGCGTGTTATAGAATCAGGTGTTTTTCCTAAGTAGATTTACAATGGAACTCAGCTGCTGAGGTTGTGTAGACCTTGCAAATCTGAACTGAGCAGCACCTGAGTGTCTCAAAACGGGACCAGAGGTATTGATTTGTGAGTGGCACACATGCCCCTTGTTTGTGGGAGTGATAATTACCGGAATGAGGGGCAGAATTGCCCAGTCTCTTCACCTGATGTCTTAAAATACAGTCTAAGCTCAGCATTGCTGCTTCCCAAGTGCACAGGTGCTGGTGTGCACACTCAGAGGTTTGTAATGAATTTACATTTGATGGTTGTTCTCTGGTGTTTAATACATCAGCCACCATGGTCCCACCTTGAGATTCTGTGTGCCAGGTGTAGCTGGTTGGCAGGAATCAAGAACTGGGGTTTTTTGTTGAATGAAGAACTGGGGTTTTTGTAGGCCTTCTAATGCCTCCTCCTTCCTAGGCTTTCAGTTCTGAGCTTTGGTTTGGAAGCTTTCCTTTCCAAAGCAGGGCTGAATCACAGCTGGAGAACTGGATGGGAAAGGGAACCTAAAATCCTTTGTCTAATCCACCAGTGAGGGCACTGGGAGTTTGGAACTTCACAACGTGGAAGAGAAAGGAAGAGAATTACAAACCTCTCAATGTGCACAGGTGGTGTGGTGCACACAGAGAGGTTTGTAATGAATTTGCATTTGCTGGTTGTTCTCAGGTGTTTGATACATCAGCCATCACGGTCCCAACTTGTGGCTCTGTGTGCCAGGTGTAGCTGGTTGGCAGGAATCAAGAACTGGGGTTTTTTGTTGAATGAAGAACTGGGGTTTTTGTAGGCCTTCTAATGCCTCCTCCTTCCTAGGCTTTCAGTTCTGAGCTTTGGTTTGGAAGCTTTCCTTTCCAAAGCAGGGCTGAATCACAGCTGGAGAACTGGATGGGAAAGGGAACCTAAAATCCTTTATCTAATCCACCAGTAAGGGAATTAGGAACTTCACAACGTGGAAGAGAAAGGAGGGGGCTATAGGATATTGTGCCAAATGGGGCTCCCTCAAAAAAAGACATGCATGGAAGGGAACTTCCTGGTAGTACCACAGTGCTGAGGACTTCTGTGATCTTTTACATTGACAACTGAGGAAATACGAAATGGTTGTAGAGTGAGTGAAATGCTGACCCTGTGATGATAAAGAAATGAAAGTAAAGAAACCTTCCATTTGGTGGTTAATTTAGAGATACCTTAAGAAAATAGGATATGGTGAAGTGGTGATGGACGGGAAAGGAGATGGAACTAGCAATAACATTAGGTGACTTTTGAAAGGTTGCAGCAGAAATGATGTTAAGATTTTATGACTTGAAACAAAGACAGAATTACTTGCTGGACAGCAGTATATACTCTTGCAACTATAAATTAAACTGAAAGCAAAACTTATTCTTTGTCTCTTCAAATACTCGTTGAAAGCATAACCTTTGTCTTGGCTCTCTGATGGAAGAATAAAACAAAATAAATGTCACAATCAAAATGCCACTTCCATGCTTTTTCAATGAAATAAAAGGGGGGAAAAAGAATCCCAAGTACTTAGTCATCTATCCATGACCAATACAACTTTCAGGAATATTAAGAAAAGCCTACAGCATCATAATTGGATTAATATGTTCTCCAGTTAGCATGCTAAAAACTTCCCCAGTGTAAGACTAAGCACCACACAGAGAAAGAAAAGTATATATAGGAAGGAAAGGACAGCATATAAGTAGTGAATCTATCATTCCTTGAAATTATTTGAGTTTTTTGCCAGCTGTTTTGTTCTTGAGGTGCTGGAAGAGGTCTGATTTGGGTCCATTTAATTTATTTCTGGTGGTCACAGCACAGCAAGCTGGAATTTCTGCTCTCCAGTAAATACTCCAACACTGGTGTTGACCTAAAGCTTGAACCACAGAAACACCAGAGGTAGTTTGGAGGGCATTTTGCTTTTTTTAATATTTTCAGAAAGGGAAAGAGAACCAAAGTGCTGCAGTGTGTGCCAGGCACAGGTTGGGTGGTGCCATCCCTGCTCTCCTGGCACCTTCCCAGTGCTCCTGACCTGGGACAGGGAATGGCAGCAGGTCAGATCTGCAGTGAGCAGAAGGTGACTGCTCTGCAAACCTTGCCAAGCCTGCAGGATCTGCATTAAACCTCCCTCAGCTCCAGCCTGGCCCGTGGCTCTTGGACAGTGACGTGTCCCAGGACAGGGCAAGCTCCTTAAGGCTTATTTGTTATTTATCTATCTGGGATATAAAAGCTGGCAGCATCAAATTCTGTATGATAACGAGCTGAGTGGAGTCACTGATAAAATTCTTTTTTCTTTTTTCTTTTTTTTTTGTATTTGGCAATCTGTGTTACTCTTTGTCATTTTAAGAGAAAAAGAGTTACTGCATATACATACTGAGGATATGAAATATTGCTCTTATGAGCTGAGCCAGTTAAAAATTGGACCAGATCGTGTTTATTACTCAAAAATAGAAGCTCCATTTTCTGAAGCATATTGCTTTTCATAACTGGATATGACAATCAAAGAAGCATGCTCTGCTGGACCAGCCTGAGGCAAATATAATTTATATTCTCAGCCCCTGTAGATTAGGGAATATTATGGCTCACCAGTTTGACAGTTTTCACTGTTTTCTTAGAATGGGAGGAGGGAAGAATTTCATTGTCTGCCCCTGATCTGTTTGAGCAGGCAGACCCAGAGAGGAGGTGGGGGCTGGGACTATTATGACTTTCTTATAGTTTTCTTTCTCCCAGCTTTACTCCCTACTCCCTACTAAAGTAACACTACTTTTTACTTGAGAGTACGATATTCCATGTGTGATTTTATCCTTACTCTCCAATATAAAAAAAAAAGAATTATTAATTTTTATTTTCTGTCAGAGTTAGCTGGTTTGGTGTTTATTTCCTTCATTTTTCCTTGAAAATGTGGGTTTCCTAAAGCATGGCAGCACGATAAGAGATCTGTGCAGCTCTGGATCCTGAGCTATGAGTTTTTTGTGGATGTTGGTCATGCTCTGTCTCTTTGCTTTCATTGTCTTGTTAATGAAGGATGTGAGAATCCTGATTGTAAAGATCTGCTGAAAAGTTGGGAGCTGTTGGATTTTGGGAGATGAAAGCAAGCATATTTATTCCTGCAAAGAGAAGTTCTGTTGATTTTGCATCTAATGGGAATCCTTCTAGTTCCCAAAAAAAAAAAATGGCTGAGAGTCTTTCTTTGTTTGACAGTGCTTAATTAATACAGTCCTTTATAAAATGTCAGTAGTTTTGTCTGCCTGGCTGTGCTCACAATCAGCAGGGAAGGTGGGAAAGTTCTGCAGTCCTTGTGCATGGCCAGGACACACAGCACAGGGCAATATCTGATTTAAAATCAGCTTTGCCTCGTTAATACAGACTAAGAGAATGTGTTTTGAAATGAGGTGTTGAACAATCCGAGTTTTTTCTGCCCTAGACCATTGTTGTTACTACATATTGCATTTTAATCCTGCATAAAGTGTCTGTGATTTTAGTTGATTGTTGTATTAGGTGGAGAATATCTTTTCTGTTGTCAGGGCAAGCAGATGGTAATACCAAGCAGGCAGTTTGTATTTTTGCTTGTTCCAAAAGGTATGATTACCCTCCTGTGCTAAAGCCAGAAGCTGTAATGCTTTAAAAAATAGAGGCAAATGTAGCAGGTTGAACAAAGAAGGGTAAAAAAGGAGGGTGAAAGAAGGACTAAAAAACACTAAAAACATATTCTTCCAATTATGTGTTCAAATCACTGTAGTGACATAGCTCTTTAGCAATGGGGTGTGGATGTGAAATGCAGATGTAATTCTCAGTTAACTCCCCATCCAAGTAAAATAACACAGTTCCACCACCATCCATCTCCTAGTTTCAGGGATGGGGAATCTGTATTTTACCTGAAAGGGGTTATTTATTTCCTGTGGAGAGGGCACACGATGTCAGGTGGGTTTGGTACCAGATGGCATCGAGTGTCTTCTGAGAGTTTTTACCCTGCCTGTGCAGGGGATTCAACGTCCAGAGGTCTCTTCCAACCTCAGCTGTTCTGTGACTCTGTGAAAGCCTGTGGGAAGCTGTAACCTGCCCCTCTTCATGTCTAAATAAAATCAAAAGAGATCTAGTAGCAGTTAGTCATCAGCTAAATTCTTGGTTGTCATCCCAGGTTTTAAAAAGTGCATGGGGAACTCTGAGTGCTGTAAATGAGGAAAGATCTTGACTCATACAGGGTTATTAAAGGTGATTTGAAAGTGAATTGTAAGCAACTGCTGAGGAGGGAAGTTGCTCAAAGTAAGGAAGGAAAGAGAAATTGAAATAACCCAATCTTTTATAAAAAGGGTTGTTTTATTTTTGGATCAGTCATATATGCTGTAAATACTCTGTCCCGGAAATCTGCTTGGCTTTGTTACAGGAAAGAGTGCTCTGCTAAACTCTGTGTTTCCTAAAGTTAGAAAGAAGGTCAGTAGCCCTAATAACTACCTTGCTGTTCTAAATAAGCAGCTTTTGGTACCTTTGAAGCTAAAGAGTTGCACCCAAAGAGGCTGAGGAACACAAGGTGAGTAGGTGAAACCTATCTAATACCTGCCCTGCCCTATGGGATTCACAAGGAACACATGCTTAAAAAATACAGAAACTTTTCCTTCTCTAGGGATGTTTTTACCTGACAGCTCTATCATTGTGTTATGCAGAGTGCTATTTAAAAAGTGATCTTTTATGTGACTTTCATGGATAGTGCATCTGGTTATTAATTCAGTGCAGCTAAATTATTCACAGGCAGGTAATGTTTCCTTGTCAATAGGCAATGTCCCATGTCTGAAGCTGATTTTCTACTGTTAATAAGACTTGCAATAACACTAGACTTATGCCATTTGCTGATACTATTGTAACCCAAAATATCAACATATTTCTCCTTTTATGATATAAAAGGATATGATATAAAATTTCTGATATTATGATAAAACTATGATATAAAATTTTATGATATCCTTTTAGGATATGCCCAGTTTGAGGAGTTTTTGGAGGCAGCAGGATTTCTTTGTGGAAGAGCTGGCACTTTTAGCTTGCTCAGGGTAGTGTCATGAATCATGGGATGGGTGGCACAAACCCTCTGCTGAAATTGTGCTCTGAACTTATAAGGAGGTTTCAGATTTCTGCCAGAACTGCTCTGCAGCCTGGTTCAGCTTTCTGCTGTGCAATAGTTGGGCTGGGCTCAAAAGTCCCAGATGTCACCTACGTCTGGAATTGTTGCATTTTTTCTGCATTTAAATTAAAAAAAAAAAAAAAAAAGGAAAGCAATGCTTACTTGATCTTTCTGTTTCATTAGCCCTTAGTGTGCTTTTTTACCTTTAAATCTTAGTGTAATATTAGAGACTAAACTCATGCTCTGGTCTGAAACCTGGGAGATGATTTATGTTAATGCCAATGTTGTGAGCTGAAGGATGGGATTCAACTTTCCATAATTTAACTGCTATGACTCTGTGCTAGTTAAAGCTAGTATGCATTAGCTTTAAAATCTTTAGAGATTATAAATGAAAAGTGGGCCTTCAAACCATAAAACTGACCATATTGAAGTCAGCAGTGTAAATATTTGAATTATTGTTTATGCCTGTTCTTGGAGATGTGTCAACTTCCTAGGGCTGGTAGATGTAAAAATGCAAAAAGGAAAAAAAAAAAAAGAGCTACGGCCTGATCAAAATGCCACTAAAGTCTCAGAAAATATTTCCTCTGTATTTGGGATGATATGCATTTAGGTTATTCACATGAAAAATCTCATTTGAGGCAGTCAGTGAAACAGACAAATTTATTTATGTTTGTGATTATTAACTATAAAGGTATTTGTTAGTTTCAAAACATTTGAAATCAGTTTGACTAGTTCAACCCTTCTAGACGCCCTCAAAAATCAAGTATTGTGTATTATTTTACAAATATTAGTTTTCTGGAATATTGTGGAGATTATCAAAAGTGTGTGCTTATACATGAATTAATCCCAAACAGATTTAAAATCAGGTCACACATTAAAGCTGTGAGCAAATATGGTATATATATATATATATATGGTATATATGTCTTCAGGTTCTTACCTACAACAAATTCATGTAAAAAAGAGTTAATACTTCTACAAATGACATGATATTTCTTCCAAACCAACACATGTAAGTGCATTTTCTGCTTTGGAGGATGGCTAAAATAATTTAAACAATAGCACACCTTTATTAATGCTTGCTTATCAAGGGATGGTGTTTTCTCAGGCATCCTTTTTAAATACACCATTCTGTAGGAAAAGTTCCTGGAGTTAACTTTATAGGTGGATTTAAGTTACCCCTGCCATTTCTTTTCATCTGGTAAGTAGTGAATTGTAAACCCCTGTCAAACAAATAAATGTTTAACTCATTCCTAGAAAATCATTCTTCATCCAGAGTGAAGCAATTGGCTGCCTAATTATACTTTTTCTTGGGTTTTTTTTGTATTTTTAAAGTTTTTAAGTAGAACTTAGAAACTGTAGGTGAAGTCCTGGTGGTAAAATAATTAGAGATTTAAGTAATAATAAAGACAAAGGATGAGGTTTTGAAATTGTCATGAAACAAGCAAATCACTCAGTGAAAGTGTTTTCTCACTTACAGCCCTAGCTCTAGTCTTGCCATATGTGCCTGCCTTGCAGGTGAAGCAGTAAAATCTGTTTTCCATGTGAAACTTGTGTTACTTTATTTATATGTCTGGTGTATGAAAGCAGGCATGGACTGTAAAACACTTACTAAACAATCTGCAATATACTGTGTTCTCAAACAATCTGTAATATACTGTGTTCTCAAACAATCTGTAATATACTGGGTTCTCAAGTAATTAGACTTGCCTGTATCTGCCAACTATAGGAAATTTTCAATTCATTTTGGCAGATTTTTTTTCTTTTTTTTCCCCCTTTTTTAAAGCTAGAATAGTTTGTACTTCAATTTAGGGCTTGGCTTGTAGCTGAAGCAAATGATTTGAAATCCTTTCTTTTAAGTTATTACATTGTTTTAACTTGAAAGCACTTCCTGAGTTTTGTTACTATGGCCTCTGCTTAAAGGAAAAGAAGTAACAAGAGGAAATCTCCATCACAACACTTTGAGATAATCAAGAAATTATTTTATTCATGCATCATTCACAGGAAGGGGTAGGAGACAGAAAGTTTTACACTGGTATTTTAAAGAAATATAGATCCTTTTGGATTAATATTGACTGAAAATTTTATTAAAGTCCAATTTCTGCTGTCCTGCAGGGTGCTGTGGTACAGCTGGGGCAGACAATAGATCACATTCCATGATGGCACAAAGAAGATACTCTATTTATGATTATGAGTCTGTAAAAGACAAAGCCAGCATGCCTGTTGAAACTCTATAATAAATCCTTGAGCAAAGGGATATTTTGACCTCTGCCTTTACTTTATGAGAAGCAATTAATTTACTTCAAGTTTGAGACTCTGTTTCTGAGTAGCTTTGATTTTTATTTATTGTTCCAAACTTGGTTAATTTAAATTTCAACTTTAATTTAAATTTTAACTTTGAATTATCTTGTGTGCATTTATTGTTTTTTTTAATTGTCTGGGAAGTGCATTGGTTTTGAGTCTGAAAGGATAATCCTGAACATGCTCAATGATGGTGAGTTTTGAGATAGTTTGCAGAATTTATTTAAAACTCTTTTGCACACGGCTGGACAGACTGTCCTAAGAGTTTGTGCTGGTTTTGTCTGGGATAGAGTTAATTTTCTTGGTGGTAGCTGCTTTGGGCTATGCTTTGTGTTTGTTTTTGAAACAGAGTTGATAACAGGGGGATGTTTTTGTTACTGCTGAGCAGGGCTCACACAGAGCCAAAACCTCCTTGGCTTCTCACACTGTCCCACCAGTGAGTGGGGAAAATGAAACTGGGAGGTGACACAGCTGGGACAGCTGATCCAAGGATGTTCCAGACCATAGGACATCATGCTCAGCTTGTAAATCTGGGGGAAAAAAAGGAAGAGGGGGGACATTCAGAGTTACAGCGTGTGGCTTCCCAAGCCACCATTACCATGATGGATCCTGCCTTTCCTGCAGGTGGCTGAATTTGTCCTTGGACAGTGGTGAACAAATTCCTTCTTTGGCTTTGCTTGTCCCTGTGGCTTTTGCTTTCCCTATTAAACTGTCTCTCTCTCAACCCATGAGTTTTATTTTACCCTTATGGTTTTGCCTCTTCTGTCCCAGTGAGTGGAGTGAGCTCTGTGGTGCTTAGTCTGGAGTTCCACTGTGCTGGGGCTCTGTTCATGCAGGAAAATAGCTGGAAAGGGGAGAATAACAAAATGATCAGCAGGTATAATTAATAACCCTGCTGGTATGAATTAGAACTACCAGCTTCTTGAGGCGCCTCTCATTTGGCAGAATGGCTTTGGAGACAGACTCAGTAGCAATTGTTGAGAAAACAAGCAAAGTCCTTTGACTCTTAGTGTTGGAGATGTACAGGGCAAACCTTTGCTTGCTATTGTACCTCAGCTTCTGCCACAAAACTTGAATATCTCAGCCTGTGTTGCCATAACCGGATAGATGATGAAAACATAGGGATAGATACAGGATAGGTGATGAAAACATAGGGATAGATACAGGATAGGTGATGAAAACATAGGGATGGATACAGGATAGGTGATGAAAACATAGGGATAGATACAGGATAGGTGATGAAAACATAGGGATAGATACAGGATAGGTGATGAAAACATAGGGATAGATACAGGATAGGTGATGAAAGCTGTTGATAGATACAGGATAGATGTTGAAAGAGCACTGTGCACATCTTTAAAATCATTTTTTGTATTAATTAATTTTCCAACTGCCAGAGCAGCAGCCAGCCCCTGCAGCAGTGAACGTGTCCTTCCTTTGCAGGTGAGAGCTACGTGTGCGCGTCCAACGAGCCCTTCCGCAAGGTGGACTACACCAAGAACGTCAACCCCAACTGGTGCGTGAACATCCGGGCGGGCTCCAGCCGCTCCCTCAGCTCGCTGAGCTCCTCCAGGAGCGAGGTGAAGGAGAGCAAGGACTTCATCAAGCCCAAGCTGGTGACTGTGATCAGGAGCGGGGTGAAGCCGCGCAAGGCCGTCAGGATCCTGCTCAACAAGAAGACGGCGCACTCCTTCGAGCAGGTCCTGAACGACATCACCGAAGCCATTAAGTTAGACTCGGGGGTGGTCAAGAGGCTTTGTACCCTGGATGGGAAGCAGGTAGGAGAACAAACTGCTGTGGCCATCTCGTCATCTGAGGTGGTTGGTTTTAATGAGTTTATTTCTCATTAATGTGCATGTTTCAGTCTGCTTCTGAATGGTGGCTGTTAAAAAAATCAGCTTGCAAAAGCTTTATTAGAACATTAATACACACAAGAAAATTAGATTTATATGTATATATATAATTATATAATTATATAATTTTAATATGTAATTGTAGATATAATTTATATATATAATATTTTTATATAATGTTTATATATATAGTTTATATCTAATTTTATATAAGATATAAGATATATAAGATATAAGATATATGATATAAGATATATAATATATCATATATAATTGGATCTTTACGTTCAAGTGAAACAAATCCTTTTTTATGCCAGCCTTTTTGTTGCATTGCCCCAAAAAAAGCAACTGTTGATTAAGTAATACAGTTTATTTGAAACGTTTGAGCTTGAGGTATTTATGTGTTTTCAGAACCAGGATCCTGTTTTCAGACTAGCACATACCACAGGTATAAGAAAAATATTGATGTCTCCTTTCATTGCACTTCCACAGATTGCTATTTCCAGAGGTAGTTGTGTTCAGAGATGTGGGCATTTTTATTTTCATTTTTACTATGTTTAATGCCTGAAAACCACTTTTTTTGTGGTGCAAACTTCTAGGAAAGTATTGCAGAACAAGTGCACTTAGATTGCCTCAATATGAGCTCTGTCTCTGGTTATGTTTTGTCCGCTTGGATTCACTTCTTGCAGGGAAATATGTGAAAAGAGCAACTTCTGTGTTTTGATGATAATATAGCAAGGCAAAGGAATCACTGAAACTCCTGATTTTCAGTGTTTGGTGGCAGCATGAGGATGTGCTCTTTAGTGCTTCTAATAGGTTTGATTTGAAATGAGATTTGTTAATGCTGCTCCTTAGCAGAGAATCCTTTCTAGGCACATCCGAAAAGTGTTTGTCATGTTTAATTTAATGCATAATAAAATGGCTTTGAGGATATTTATTATGCAGTAATTAGTCTCTTCTGCCCATGAAGTGTTCTGTCAGTGTCTCAGATGATTTTAGTCTTCTCAAGCAAGGAGAGAGTCAGTAAGGAAAACTGAAATCGCTTGGATTTTCAGTTCAATTCACCTTTTCTTGCATTGTTAAAACAGCAGAAACCCACTGATCTGCACTGGTATGGAATATGCAGCAGTGCATCAGGGATCAATAAAAGTAATTCAATTTAAATATACATTCAAATATACATAAATATCACATACATTGCTGGCATGTTGCCATCACTGGTGGTGGACAACTCCTGACTGCAGCCCATGGTTGGGATGACCAATCATTGGCAATGCTCCAAAATACAATTTTGAAATTTCAAATACAATTTTCACTTGCTGAGCTCCTCCTCCTCCCCTTCTGTGCTGAAGGCAGGCACCACACTTGGATTGCAGCTGCAGGGGTGGGCAGGATTGAGAAATCCCTGATGCTGTGAGTGGCCTGCAGGGAGTTTCTCCATCTCTAAACTCTTCCAGCAGCGGCAGTGAATAAATGTGAGACCTCCCTTCCCGTGGGAGGACAGGCCTTGTGCTTTTCCACAGATTTTGGGAAGGAGCCTTTGCACAACCACAGTGTAGCTGTGTTTTAAGAGCTTGTGAGATGGAGTGCCCCAAAGAGGAGACCTATCCCTTCAAAATGACAAAAATGAAAGCCTTTTGTTACTTACCTAGGAGGATGGAGAGTTATTTTGATTTATTTTTTGTTTATTTTTCTTTCCCCAAAGCTAAGGGCGCAGTCTGAGGCAGTAGTTATTTTTTTTTAATTTGTTCACTGTCTATATACATAGAGGGTGGTGCCGAAAGGCTTTTTGGGGTTTGGCACATAAAGAGTTGCTTTGCTGCCAGCTACCAATTGGTGGAAATTTCTGAGCCTATTTTCTCTAATGTAGTAATTGCTTATTCTTCTGAATCTGCTAGGGAAGGCAGATCTTTTATGTTCGTTGTAGTGTTGGCACAGCTTGAAAGACAACCATTAAAAAAAGGCATTCTGTAAATGGCTGTGTTCCTGTAAAAATGTAGCTCTTGGGTTTCTCATGATTCTAATTTTTTTCCTCGCTCCTTCATATTTTTATCTCTGTGGAAATACGTATTTTTTGGTTATTTTTTTCTGAGTGAATAGGTTGTATTTTCTGTTTAATAGGAAAATGGGCTCAAATTCAGATGGTTAAAACATGCATGTGTAAAATCTGCATCCTTTTATTAGGGAATGCATTGTTCTGTTAACTTGTGGTGTGATTTTTTTTATTCCAGTAGAACCATTCAATGTGTAGGAAGAAATGGTGATAAAATCAGTGATCTTTCTGACCTGTACAACAGAAAGGATGTCCACAAAAGAGTTTTTATTCACTCTCCTAACTTCATTAATCTTGACAATCACAACATCTTGATGATAATACAGAGAATAGCACCCAAGTTGGATATTTTCCTTGATTACTCTGTGTGAAAATAGAGCAATATCTGATTTTTAATTGTAAGATCCTATAAAGTTTGCAAGGTTTCTTTTATCTTCAGTTTCAATATGAATGCTATAACTTAACTTATTAGTGCTTTGTAGCCTGAAGTAGAGCTTTATTTTTGAACTATATTGATGCTGGGCTTAATTCTAACTTTTAAGCTATCGAGCAACCAACTTTTCTTACCTCCCAAGATTGCTGAGATGATTTTTAAGTGAGAAAAATTTTTCTGTAAAAGCACCTAAGCTTTAATTTTGCAGTGCAGGCTTGGCTGCTGCAGTCTTTGTGCTTCTGACATTGAGGTTTGCCTAATACATTTGCTTGGCCATGGTGTTTTCCTTCCTTGGCTGCATTTTCCTGGAATCTGTCACTGTCCCACTGTGAGGCAAGGACAGTCGGACTGAAACTTCTCCAGTTGGGAATTTAACCCTTTGATGTCTCTTTTGCTAAATGAGCTCCAAGGTTCAGTCACTGTCAAGTGTGGGGTAATGACAGTGTAGTAAATTGGGGGGGACAGATTTCCTGTGAGAAGCTCCCAAAAACCATACAGAACTCTGAATTTATGTTATTTGACACACAAAAAATTAAATTTTCACACTTTTGGAATACCTGTACCAACCTGGAAGCTGAATAATTTTAGGTTTGGTGCAGTTCCTTTTCTGTGTGTCCCAGAGAAGCAGGGCACTGACACAGCACCTCTCCAGTTGGGAATTTAACCTTTTAATGTCTCTGAGGAGGATGCAGGGTTTCTTTCTTGCTAAACAAGCTCCAAGCTTCAGTCACTGTGAAGTGTGGGGTAATCAGAGTGTGGTAAATTGTGGGGAGACAGATTTCCTGTGAGAAGCTCCCAAAAAACCATACAGAACCCCGAAGCTTGAGTTATTTGACACACAAAAGAAAATTAAATCTCCACACTTTTGGAATACCTGTACCAACCTGGAAGCTGAAAAATTCCACGTTTGGTGCAGTCCCTTTTGTGTGTGTTCCAGAGCAGCAGGGCACTGACACAGCACCTGTCTGTTCAGGACCCTGCTGGTTGCTTCAGCTGAGTGCATGAGCTGGGATTTTTGGGAAGGTTTGGGGGCTTTTTTTGGGTTTTTTTTTTTGGTTTTTTTTTAACAATACATAGTTATGAATGAATGACTTCACAAGGGGAAGAAAACAATAATGGCCACTTCTTTGTATGTGAATTCAGGTTTTTTTCGTGCTGTCTTTTCTCATCAGTCAGCTAGGGAAGCATGGTCCAGAAGAAATGCCCTGCTTACCAAATGCACAGTTGGAATATTGCTGTTCTGAGTGGTTATTGATGACTCACTGCCAAACCAGAATTTCATATTGAGTAGGGGTCAGTGAATGTGTGTCTGTACAAGCCTCTGGAAATGACCTGGAAGGTGGAATGGAGGATGTGCCTAATAAATACAGATGAGCCACAGGAAACCTGGACAGCAGCAGATTAGAATCTTGACAAACTGCAGAAGCAGCTTAGGACAAAGCAGGCTGAGTAATCTCATACTCACTTCTTATTAACAATGCAGATAGGAAATGACAAGGAGTTCTGGCTGAAGTGGTAAAGGCTCAGAGCTGAGGATGTGGAGATGAATTCATGGTGTCACTGCTTGGGAAATCCAACATCCGTGTGGAAGTTCCAGTCAATCATCCTGTTTCTGATGTACCTGTCAGATGTAC
This sequence comes from Cisticola juncidis, assembly GCA_013400215.1. Classification (NCBI taxonomy): domain Eukaryota; kingdom Metazoa; phylum Chordata; class Aves; order Passeriformes; family Cisticolidae; genus Cisticola; species Cisticola juncidis. Next base: position 254,708 of record VXBR01002963.1, on the reverse strand, counting down.
CTGTTCCTGTTTGTTATGGAAATCCAGAAAGGAGTAAAAAGATGTAAGGAGACGTGTTCTGTGAAGGAAGGTTGAAGGAAATGGGATGGCTGAGACCATAGAAAGAGAACAAGATTTTGGGGGGGATGAATAAAAAAAACCTAGCAGCAAAAGAAAGTTCCTTCTGTGCCTTCCCTATGTATAGAAAGAGAAATAATAGGCTTTCTGTGGAACTCAGTGGTGGATAGTCACCGTAAAAATAACAATAATGAAGAGGTGATTTTTTTATTACTATTTCCAGCAGATAGCTGGAGCCCAGCACTCCCTAAGGGTTCTGAAAACTGTTGGGTTTGAGTATTTTCAGTAACTAAAGGTGATCTACCACTTTGGAAGAGCCCTTAAGCTGGAGATAAAACAAAAATTAGAATGCCTGTGCACACACCTGCATCCCAGAGAATTCAAACAGCAGGGGTTAGAGTTAAAGTAAGTTTTATCCTAGTGCTAGCTAACCTCTTCTAATGTTTGATGTGATTTAAGGGAAGTTGGGCTGGTGCTGGAGGCTGGAATTGTTTCAGAGAGCAGCTCTGGACAGAAGCCTGTGTCTGGTCAGTGTAGGACACAAACCTTGCAAATCTTCCTGAAAACAAAAGAATTAAAGTGGCTTTAATCTTCAGGAAGTCTGTGTGGCAGGAAATGAATTAGTGCATGGACACTGCTACGTGGTATTTTCAGTCACACTTCCAACCCCTGTGCTCAGAGCTTGGGGCCAGGGTCATTTATTGCTGGAAGGAAGGAGGAAGTACCAGACTCCAGCAGAGGAGAGAATTTGGGCCTCTGCTCATGGACACAGAAATATTCCCATCTATAGTTATATATGGAGGGAAGTGTTGGTCTGAAACCAACCTGAAATTAACCCTGCCCTGTCAGAGTTGCAGCAATCTGAAAAATACTCTAAATATAAATATACAGAAATCTTTTCCCAGGTGTTTGTCATGGAACATTTTCCAAAGCATTTTCATTGTGTGCAGAAGTACATAGGAAAAAATGTGGGGTTTATGATTTAGCCTGGAGAGTATTTACAATTTTATCACAGTTGCCAAAGGATAGCATTACTAGTCCAATTTAATTTTAAGAAAAAAAAGCAAGGATTGCTTTTTGGTAAGGATTGATGGTAAGGATTTTATTTCAGACCTGCAAAACTGTGATGCTGAAGGTGCTGCAGAAAAAGGATTAAAAAGGAAACAGAGCTTGAACCTCTAGGGAGTTATCTCAGGAGAGTGTGTTAAACTTGAAGTGAACAATGATGCTGAGGAAGCTCTTCAGCTTTGTTACATATGCAAAAAATAAAGGTCATGCCATGTGAAACAGCCCCGGTCTAGCACTGGGAACCTTGGCTCTCTGGAACAAAGATCTTTAGAATTTGTCACAGCAGGGAACCCTTGTGTCCTATTCTTGCTCTCTGGAGATCAAAATCCCAGAATACAGCAGAGATAGAATAGAGGATGTATCTCCTTCCTTCCCACAGGATGCACAGTCCTGGCTTTGGTGTAACTTTACTGGGAATGTGATGGCTGGTGAGGTCCACTGGGTGTGAATTTAATCTTTTTCAGTGAGGTACAATTTAGAGATGTGATCAGTAATACCCATTGCCATCAGACTAGCAGGCTGGTGAGGAGTGATGTTAAAATAATACATTATTTCTGAAAACAAACATAAAATCAGAACCTGGTGTGAAGTCAGCACTTTTAAATTACAGCGTGGCAACAGAAAAAAATTGCTGATATTTTAGCTAACAGCAAGCATGTGTGTCCTGTTAGAAGTGACATCCAACTTGCTGAAGTCGTTGTGGATCTATAGAGAAGATAAATCCTACTGGGATTTCAATTTTTGTCTGCACACACCAAGAGCTGACAGCACTCAACAAAAAGGACACTGCTGAGTGTGGGAAACAATCAGTGCAGAAGCAGCAGTGCCACCAGTTGTATGTGTGTTGATGTATGATTACAATAATTTCAGTGATGGCTCACAGAAATGGGGTGTGGAAAATAAAAGGAATAAAAGAGCAGTACGCAGTCATTGTCTGCCATCTGCCATGCTGAAGGTTGGGTCACATGGCTTGGAATCCAAACCTTGGGAATTTGTTATGTCCCGCTGAGCCTGCCCATTAACACGTAATTAGTCTGCTAAAAATCTTTTGAATTTATTCTGCAGCTGTCATATGCCAGATTAGGATTTGTGTCACAGGTTCCTCATTACTTTGAGATCCTGGAAATTTTTTTTCCTGTAATTAAATTACCCTGTGTTCCTTCAGCAAACAGTTTTTTTGCATTATAACATTTTAACATGCAAATTTTCTTTAAGAATCTTGCTACATCTTACAGTGTAAAGCTATTTACCAACCATGCATGAAAGGGTTTCAAGGTTGAATTTTCTCCATTCCTGTTTGTAATGGAGCCTGTATGCAACTTTCTACTTTTAGGATTTGGCCTTCAGGTTGTCAGGCTGATGGATCTGTAGCTGCTTCTTGGTTGGCTGAAATATCTAGTGTTTCTTAAGTTTACTGAAGCACAACTGAAATCTTAAAATATGAGCTTTTATATTTGTACCTGCTAAGAAAAATCACGTTCTGTTCCATCCTAAATTAATGGCAGGAAACATGAAACAGTTTGCTGGAGAGAGGAGAGGAATCCTTGTCTTTAATGTTCCAAATATTGCTGGCTGATTAATTTGCAGTAAACCTTAAACAGAGAAACCTGAAGACCCAGAAGAAAAAGCAATATTAAAGTAACAGCAACACAAGGCAGCTCTTAAAAGCAAATCTCTTCCCAGCACTTAAAAGGAGCAGTGACCCTGTTTATGGCTTGCAGATTGAAATCTCTGCATAGGAGGGAGTGATAACTCAGTGTTTACAGTGTGGGCAGTGAAAATCAGTGTTCTTGTAGCACTTGTTCACTGAGCCAACAATTTTTCTTTTTTTTTTTCTGTTGTGCAAATAGGCAATCGATGCCATGTTCTTAAATATTTATTTTGTTTGTATTTATTTGGTGTTTTATTTACTCATCCTCATGGCACAGGATATCTCTGTATTCATGAAAGGCTTCTTGAAGAAACCAACATATTTCAGAAGGAATTAGTTATATTATAACTATATTCTATNAATATATAAATAATAATATAACTAATATATCTATAATATATTATAGTATATATTAATTATATAGAATATAACTGGTAAGCTAAATGGGAAGCTGGATTTTTGGCTAGAGGATTTGGCTTTTCTTGGCTTTCCCCAACTTATCTCTAACTTTCAACTTGGGGAGTTATGGATAAAATTATTGGAAAATAGGCCAGTTAGATTAAAAAAAATAAAGATGGTTAAACCACCAAGAGTAACAAAAGAACCAGAATCCTCTTTGTAAGTGATTTCTGAAGGTGCCATTTCCTTGCATGTACAGACCTGCTGTTCCTCCTTATGGAACTCAAGGGTCTGGTTAATTTAATCAAGATAAAATTGATGAAGAGAAAAATCAAGCATGAGAGATAAACATTCATTATTCCCCCTGTATTTTACAAGGGACCCAATAATACAGACACCTGGAGAAGCCTTGGAAGTTGGAAAAGTGCTCTGGTTTAATTTGCAAAGAGAACATGCTGGTGTACTGAATATTATATATTAATATTAAAAAAAGCCCCATCTCTGCAAACAACTATTTTAGCCAGTTCTCTTTGTGGCTGATTTTTTTTGCTTCAAAGGGAAAAATATTCTTTCCACTTCCCTGGGATTGTGGGGGGTTAAACAGGGAAATTTGTCTTCTGCAGATTCTTCTGCAAGATCTATTGCATAATTTTTTCACACTAATCTGTTGTATTAGAGCATCTTTAAAAATATTTATTTAATATATACTAGCAAATTTTAGAAGACACTACTTTGTATTTTTACTTCAAGCAAAATTGCAGTAAAAAGGATATTCTAAGCTTGTGAAATTTAGGTAGATGGTGAAAACCTCCTCATCATCTTCTGTCACAAATAATCAACAAGCCCAGGAAAGAAATCTCAGTGCAGAGGTGTTTTCTGAGAAGTTCTTAGGGTCTGAGAGGCCTTTGAATGCCCTTGGAACTTATTAATTATTTCAGATTTTCTTGGCTTTGGCACATGACTACATTTTCATTTCTTATAGCACACTTTATCCTTCAGACATTATTTTTTCCAACCTTCTACCTCTCAAATATTTGACTTTAAAAGTGTATTTGTGGTAGAAAAAAAAGGAATAACTAAAGTTCTGAACTGACTGAGGAGTGAACTAGAAAAACCTTTTTAGGTGTGACATGAGGAGTAAATATTAATACCTCTTTTGTAAATTGGCTTTGTTAGGGACGAGTCTGAAGTTAGAGGCTCTTCTTGAACTCACTTATTTCTCAGTGCTTTATATATTCATTTATAATTAGTCTCAAAATGTTTCAGATGATTCATGTTCCTCCATATCATGAGTCATTTTCAGTCTGACTAGAACACTTAAAAAATTTTATTTTTAGCTAAGGGTTAGATATTTTGTAGAACTTTGTAATTCTGTGTAGAATGTTTGTTGTGTAAACTGTCCCCAGATGACAGGGAACAAATTATAACTTTGTCTTCTCTATAGAGTTACTTTTTAAATTATCATGTGCTATAATAGAGAGTGCAGGCTTTCTGTGAAATGGAATATTAACAAAATAATTACACTATTATTCTAATAGTGTATCACCAGGTTTCACTGAGAAAAGTAGCATTCTTTACCATATATACATACCTATATATATACATGCTTGAGGGATTGTATTTTGTTAAATACGTAAATAAAATTGTTTTCAGAATTTATATCCTCAAAACAACAGAATTTTTTAATAAAAAGTATATTTGAAACAGATTGTTCACTTCTAATATTGTGCTAGACTAGATTCTTTGGTTAAATCTGGCTGACAGTTCTTAGAATTTGGTGTATTAGGTTATACTTCAGATTTGTGGACTTACGAACATTTACAACTATTTTAAAAATTAAATTCTCAGGTCAGAGTTAGGATTGTGAGAAATTAATTTTCAGAAAAATACCTGCATGTTTTCAGCAGTGCATGGATACACCTGTAGCACTTGTCAAGCTCCTCATTTGCAAAACAGTGATAATAAAATTGCTGGGTGCAAATTATTCACTGTGCATCACCTCTTTTGCAGAAACTTGATATCTGCTCCCCTTTAATTCAGTGACCCTTCTCCATCACCTCTCTGAGGGGATTTGATTTGCATTTGTCTTGCTTGCTTAGCTTCCACTACTGCTGCATTATTATTTCATTATTACAGAACTAAAATGGCCTTGGAGATTTTCCAAGTGATTTCAGTCTGAACATGACAGCCTTTTTTATACCTCCTTACCCCTGCTATCTGCTAGGCAAGGTATTTAAAGAAATTTATCTCTGGGCAAGGTGTTAGTTGTGCACACTCACTGTCTTTGCCATCTTTCCAACTTTAAATGATTGAGTGTCC
>VXBR01002963.1:235938-249061 GCA_013400215.1 Cisticola juncidis | reverse complement strand
TTTTTTCTTTTTTTTTGGGGGGGGGGTATATTTGGTATAGATGCTTTTTTATTTTCCTGATGATAGTATAAAGTTTCTATTGAAAGTCAAGTATAACATTTCCCAAGGTCTAAAATTGCATCAATTTTAGAAAAAAATTTAGAATTGCATCAATGTACCCATAACTGCATGTTCTCTATATTATAATAAGTGTGTTGTGACTTTATTCAGAGTGACAGCATCAGCTTTTTCTAAATAATTTTTACTGAGAATTTTCCTTTGCCTTTTCCAAACCCTGTCTTGTGATCTTTGCTCCAGTGTGGAATGAATTGTAGTAAAAAGTGGATTTTGTAATCCAGTGGTATCAATACATTGTTGGGGGATTCTTTTGTTATTGCAGCAAATTATAGAGTCAGGATAAAACCTCTTAATGGCAAATCTGTTGGAAAGCTACTGGGAACTTTTGGCTGTGGCTGTAGTAAAAGTTATTTTAAAAGTGTTGGAAGTATTAATAATCTTGCAACTTGGTGAGAAATATTGGATTTTGGTGATGAAATATCTATTGGAGGGAAATGAAACCTGTATATTTGAAATAGTGGTTTTTTTCATAACTATTATCCTCTTAAATTTTGCTGCCTTTCAATTCTTGTTGAGTCTTACTGCTTTTTTTTTGCTTCCCTGCATAGACTTCTCACAGTAGTAACTTGCTGAGGCACAGGGCAAAACCTGAACATTCCTGGGGGCTGTGTGTAAACTCAAATTTGAGTTGACAGCGTTTAATTAAACATGAAGCATCTGATGAGTAACTGCGTGTAGGGGGAGATTGCACTTCCACTGTGGGTTGTTCTGGAAATGTTTTTCATTTCTGAAGCCTGCTGGTTTGAGAGTTATCCTAAGTGTTACAAATAAGTCAACCAAATCAGAGAAAAGAATCTTCCCAGGAGGACTGAGAACTTTGAATGAACTTGGTTTTTTGTGCTAGAGGCTCTTCATGCTGGAGCTTTTACAGCATTTTCCAGATGCTCTCAGGAATATCCATGTGGTAAATACAGGATTGAGAAAACTCAGCGTGAGTCCAGAGAATCTGCTGCTCACTTACAGCTCTGAGCTGTAGTGTTTGGTGTGATCTAGGTCTGAAATGCAGCAAAGGAGTGATAAAAATGAGTTTTAGACTTTAATGCAGCTCTGCAGAAAGCTGCCCTTCAGTCCTTCTATGTGTTTATTAATATTCCTTCCTCTTTTTAAAGCACCATTATATGACTGCCATCTATTGAATGTAAACATTTGTGGAAAAGTTTCAAAAGTTGGGGTGTTTGGGGGGGGGTTTTGTTTGTTTCTGGGTTTTTTTGGGGGTTGGGTGGTGGGTTTTTTGGGGGGTTTTGGGGTTGTTTTTTTTCTTTTTGTTAGTTTGTGTTTTGGTTGTTTGTGTTTTTGGTTTTTTTTTTGTTTGGGTTTTTGTGGGGGTTTTTTTGGGTGTTTTTTGTTTGTTTGTTTGTGGGGTTTTTTGGGGGTTTTTTTGGTGTTTTTTTTTTGTACTAAGCAAAGAGGTTTGTAACAAAAAATCCTGCTACATCCTCCTTCCCACAAAAGAAAAGCCTGTCAGGGAAACGTTTATGGAACACTTGGATGCAGGATGAACTACAGGCTCCTGGAGCTGCAGTTCACTTTTCCATCTGGTGTTCTAAGCTGCAGTTTCAACACGGTGTTCACAGAAAACAGATGGTTTTCCAAAAACTAATTAGGAATAGAAAAGTAATCACTGATAATTTGAAATTCCCTTTTTGGGGGTGGGTCTGTGTCTCCTCTAGAAATATTTTTTGGGGAGACTCAGGGAAAGAAGGAAGAATATTCCATTGCTTCAGTATGTGCTTTCTAGGAAAGCTTTTAGCATTATATCCCTATTTTGGGAATAAATGAGCCACATTGCCTATTATGCCTCAGACTTTCCACTTGCAACTGGATTGAAAAAGACCATTGTAAATATCAAATAGATCATTTGTAGCAATAGAAATGATTTCTCTAAGCGTTTTTTCTTCTTTTTTTTTAAGGCAGGTTGTTGTTTAGGGAAGGCTTTGCACCTTAATGCACTGCACAGAGAGCTCTGTAATGCCAGATAAACCACTGGAGAAAATGTTCACAGTAAAATAAAATCACGTGGCTGGATGTGCTGAGCACAGCCCAAAAATCAAGACTCTCCCAGAGTGAATGTGCCAGAAGTGGCTGGGCTGGGATTTTAATTTTGCACAGTGAACCAGTGGATCACTGACAGGGCCCCAAGGAGATCTGCTTGGCACACACAGTGAAACTCTACCCAGAGCTGTAAAAACAACATATGTTCCCAGAAAGCTGCTTAGGGAGCTCCTTAAGCACTGGGGAATATCTGCAAAAGCCTCAGACCTTGAGAGTAGAAATAAGGACACCAATAACCCCAGAAAGGAAGGAGAAGTCACCACAAATGTTACTGCTGCTGTAGCAGTGGTGGCTAAATGGATTAAGGTTAATGCTGCTGTAAACAAGTGTGGGAGTGGATAAATTCTAACCAGGATTCCAATGTGGACAGAAAATTCTCCTGGCTGGAAGAATTTGTAAGAGCAGGCAGTGTAAAGGGAATTTTTTAGTGTAACTAGTTCAAAGGTGAGATTGTGACACCTTGAACGAGCTGCTTTAGCCTTTTATGGTCTGTGTTATCTCAGGGCTGGTGATATTCCAGCATTTGAGGAGAATGTCAGAAATCACACCTAAGGAAGCATTTTCTGCTCTTGGAGAGTACAATTCCTTGTGGTCTAAGGAGAAATATGTGACCAGAATTCAGGTGTTTCTGACACAAGGTACCTACAAAATCTTACTAAAATGGGTTTGTATTTTTTTTTAATCAGTTTCTTCAGGATCAGACAACTAACTTTGTATTAAGCCAGCTGCGTTGCAGACCCCCCTTCTGCACAGAATATTCCTATTACAGAATAAATTTTAAAACTATTTAAACACCCTTTAGGCTCTTTATGCCATGATCTTATGGTGCTTAGTTGTGGTGAGGACATTGCTTTATAGGAAAACAAAGAGGGAATTGGGATTTTTGTTGTGTGTGTGTGTTTTGCAGATTAATCCTGATGATGGTAATGAAAAAACCCTGTAATCTAACTATTCATTAATCACTTGCATAGATAAAATAAAACAGATGGATAAAATGCAGCCATAGGTGCATGTTGATCCAGGCTGAACATGCTGATACCATTCTGGATAAATGCAGCATGCAGCAAAAGCATCACTGCAGCTGCAGCTTGGATTTGGCCACGCTGAGCTGGACCTTGATCAATTCACTTGTTGAGGGCTGTGATGGAAACAGAATTAAAGCTACCAGGGAGGCATTGCAGCCACAGCAGCTTCCAATTCTGTGCAAAATAACAAAGAGTTCACTTGCTGAGGCTGCAGTTGCTGTTCTTAGGAGGCACAGACCAGCTCAGGATCAGGAACAGGGGGAGCAGCCTCTGTGTCACTGATCTCCTGTGCAGCATCACAGCCCTCATCTGTTCCCAGTTTGTTGTAAATTGAAACATAATTTGCATTTTTTAATCTGTATTTGTGGTTTAAGTAATGTTTCTGAAAACCCTTTTTCATCACAATTGAAAGCAGATTTGAGGGATACATAAAGATGCTAAAGAGAGCTAGTGAAACAGGAAAAAAAATCTCCACAGAATGGTGAGGCAGTGGCACAAAATTACTTCATAACTGCTCTTATTGCTGATAATTGCTGATAATTGCAATATGGCAATATATAAATGCATCTATAATGCATAATTGCTGATATGGCAATATATATATTTTTTTCTCATTAATCACATGTATAATTTTGCTTCCACTTCCACGACCTGGTCTTAGTTTTTGGCTTGAAGCAGGTGAGGTTCTGCTGGTTTTCTGTCTGTGAAAAAATATATAATCAATGAAATGAACGTAGTATTTAGGGTCCTGCGGACAAAGGATGATGAGATGCTTCATGAACTGGTGATTTAACAAGAAAACCCCCCTGAAATTTAACAAAAGTAAGTAATTTAAAGTAATTTAACCCCAATTCACATTCCTTGCTATAGTTAATGTAATGTCAGTAATTTATTAATTTATTCATGTAATAATATTAATGCTTCAGTAATTTATTAATGCTTCTAAATTGCTTTTTAGAAGGAAAAGGGTTAATCGAAAAAGCACCCCTCAAATAAAAAAATGCATTTAGTGAACTCTGACTTTATTATTGGAAAAGCAGAAACTTGGGAGACAGTCAGTTTAGCAGGAGTTATCTTGAATAGAATTTTGGAAAAAAATCGCTTTTGCCAAACCACTGAAAAGGTTTGGTTGGCCAGAATCTCAGTATTGTACAAATCCAAATTTTGCATTGGGCCTCCCATTATGTCAATTGGCTTTATGAGTCAAAAGAGGTTTGTATTACAAGGAATAAACGTATAATTCTGTGTAAATACAAGGAATATTTGCTCTTCAATGAGCAGTAGGGGTTTGGAAGAATTTGTGGACTCAAGTACTGCCAGATGTAAGTGGAATAAAGTGAAAAATCCTTTCAGAGTGCCAGCATTGCTTTCTGAGCAGAGCCTTCAGTGCTGAGTTTCACTGTTACTGGGTTAAGGTTTTATGATTGTATTTGCTCCAATCTGCACTTCATAGTTCAGTGTCTTATAGAAGGAGCAAGCCTGGAATATATTTTTAAAGTTTCTTATTTAAAAAAAGAAAAAAAAAAGGTTTTGAACTGGATCTTCAATAACAATCTATGATGTTTTGTTCCTGATCTCTGAAAATTTATTTCCAGATAGAATTATTGATTTCTGAGCTAATAATTTCAAAATGGGGTGAACTTGCTGATGCATCTCAGAAGATATGATTGATACAGAGATCCATAAAACTTGGGGATGATACCCAGATGCTTCCAGGGCTCAGCAGCATTTCTCATGTTCTGCCTCAGCAGAAACCCTCATCCAGACTGCTTCAGAGGCTTTTAATATTTAGCAGCCTATTGCTGAATTATGGCCCTCTGAGCATCCTTTACCTCCTGATCTGCTCTGTCTTCAACTAAAGAAAAAATCAGGCTGAGTCAGCATTTAACTGAGGAAAGAAAAATTACTGAGTCACCTAAATCCTCTCCCTACTGTTCCAGTTCCAGTCTGCTAACAGCAGTGTAGCCATGAAAGTTTTGTGGTGTGACTGTAAAACAAATCAAAAAAGCAAAGCCAACTGACTGATAAATGGGGTTGAGCCCCTCTTTTCTCTGCTCTTAAATGGTCTGGGAAACCAGGCAGGGGTTTAGTTCTGTGTTTCCAGTTTGCTTTCCTTCCTGAAGTTCTGGATGGCTCTTCAAAGGGAGAACTGAGATTTCCAGATATTAAGAAATGTGTGTGGCATTTTGTTGGGTTTTATTTTAAGGAGAAGCTCATGGAGACCCCTTTTCTTCTGCTCTGACAGTACTGATGCACTGTTCTTTTGTCAGTACCTAAACTGTATTTGTAACACATTTGCTGTCTGAACATAAAATCAAACACGTTTTCTTGTCCTCAAATGTGTTTTACATCTGTTTATCAGCTTATTAAAGCAATTCAGAAGCAGCAGCAGTAATATTGGTCAAATTTGGGAGCTAATGAGATTCAATTGGATCTTTGAAAGCCAGACAAAAAGTAATTTCTATTTCCTGTGGTACATTAATTTTTTCCACAGTTTTGAGCTTCTCATCCTTCTATTAATCAGTTATGTCCTCATTTTTCTCACTTGATGCCCCTAGCCCAGCACAGCTGTTCCAGTTTTTGTGTACAAGTACAACAGACCTCAATAATTCATGACAGGCAAAGCAGAGTAAGCATGGAAGTTAATTTGCTGAGCAGGAAATGCCTCCACACTCTTTATGGATGTATTTTTACACATCTGAAAGGATTTCTGTCCTTTCTTCTGCAAAATGTCATTCTTTGAAAAGCTGCACAGAGGGAACATCCACGAGCTGAATTTTCTCCCTGCATTTCCAGTTTGCAGTTCAAAATGAGGGGGATACTTCAAAATCAAATTTTGTTAAAATCTGTGTGTGCTGTTTAGCTCTGGCAGGTGTTAGAATTGCAAGGTAATAATACAAAAATAGAACTGTAAATTGAGTTAGAAGTACAGCTGTTGTTATGCTGAAACAAATGGAACACTAAATAAATGAAGTGTCTCAAGGGCTAAAAAAAAGTTAAACGACCAAAACTTAGAATACATTTGAAAAGCATCCTTCTAATCTGTGGATTTTATCAGGGCTGGTTGTTATGTGGAGCAGAATCTATGAAGGGAACAGAACTGAGAGGGACACCTGAATTTAAAGGGGACCTAAAGTTTTTTCCCCTCCTATTGCAATGCCATGAAAAACAGCTTTGAATGACTGCAAGGTTGAAACCCTTGACTCAGAGAACAATAGGATCTTATATCTCTACATAATAATATTAAATTCCAGTGAGTCATGCATTTCAACTAATATTTGGTGCCTTAGAATAACTTAATTTGATTTTTTAATAGAATTTGAGCAGAAAACTGAATTTAGCAGCTCCTCCATGAACAATTCAAGCCATAGGAAAAACACAGAATCACAGAATTATCAATTAAATGGCCCTTTAAAGGTCATCTTATCCCACCCCTCTGGGGTAAGCAGGGACATCTTCAACTAGATCAGGTTCCTCAAAGCCCCATCCAACTTGACCTTGAATTTTTTCCAGGGATAGGACACACACAGTCTTGCTGGACAACCTGTTCCAGTGTAAAACTATAAATCTGTCATTTAAAGCTTAAAGATCCGTGAAAAAATTATTAGTACCTGTCATCAAAGGACATTTCCAGATTTATACCTTTTCTTTTATTCTTTCTGCACTGGCCACAAACTGAGTTTGAATTTCTTGTTTGTCTGTGGAAAAATAGTTCTCATTTAAAGAGCTGCAGCTTTTGTGATGTCTCCAGGAAATTGTGTGCCCATAAAAACTGGAAATTTAGGATTGCAGTAGGTTATTGATTAATGCTGCAGAAACTTCTCTGATTCAAAGAACAAAAAATCCTGAAAGTACATAGAATATTTGTCCATATCATTTTTGGTTTTTTTAAGTTCTCCATAGTATGTGGATGCCATGTTTTTCAAGTAGTGTGATTAACCAAAGGCATGATATCTGTAATAGTGCAGAACAGGTGATTTTATGGGAAAAAAAATGATATAACTTAAATTTTCACTGCATTTGTAGTGTGGAACAGGGTGTCACTAAATCAGTTAAGGTCTGATTGAATTGGGTGAACCAGATATCTCTCCTTATGTGCCCTTTTCCTTTTAATGTTCTTTCATAACACAAGTAGTTTTATTTTTAGCTGCCTGCTGGTGGATGGAAGGTGAGCTGTGTGAGTCAGGTGCTGTTTTTGGCTCTGGGTTAGATTTCCCAGTTATGCCACTTAAGGAGAGGATCTGTTCTGCTGGTTGGTGTCATTAATTCACCTCTGTGAAGAGATCTTTGCCTTGTACCTGGAAATCCTCTTGTTTGTTTTTCTCTTCAGACAAACTGGATTATGTTCACAATCACGAGCTGCACTTGCTGATTTTCTGTCTCCAATTTCCACTTGCTGAGTGTTTAGCAAGGCTGTTGTTCCTTTGTGTAACTCATGAAATTGAGAAGCATGGCATTGAATTTCACTGTTTAATATACTGAAATTATTGGCTCTTGTTGAAGCAGTGGATAAGGCTGAGGGAAGGGACATTCAGGGATGTTCTGTGTCATAGGGACAGATGAGTTGAACAGAGTGATTCAGAATTATTCAAGATTTCCAGAATTTTAGTCCTTTTCAGCTGTTATTTTCTGATATCTGAGTAGCTGCAGATAAAATCAGGGCAATATTTGAAATGCCTTGCAGACAGATCAGTTTTGCCCTTTGGACAAACTGGTGAACAGAGCTTGCCAGAAAGTCCTACTGGACTGGAAATCTTTAAGAAATGGATCCATGGAGGAACTTTAACTTATGCATATTCCTACAGCTGATTTTTCTTCCTGTCATTCCCATTGCAGTGAGGATGTGTTTGAATCACAAATGCCATCTTCCATTTCCACGTGTGTTCGTTTGCAGAATTGAATTTTTGAGACATTAAAAAAATGCAGAAATCTTTTTGCAATTGAGATTAAAAGCCAAAGAGTGAGATGTGCTCTGTTCTGTCATCTGTTCCAGCAGCTGTGGGGCTGTGTGAGTTGTGGTGACCTGGCTGCTGTTTATTCAGTATTTCTGCATTGTCATACTGTAATAGGCGTTTCCTGGGCTTTCTGCCAGATTTTTTCTGTTTACCAGGCAGCAGGCAAAGATTTAACATTTTTATTTCCTTTCCTACTCCTTAGATTCCCTGTGGGATGGAAGGGTTTGTCTTCTTTCCTCACTGTTGTTCCTTATCACGGAGTATCAGTGGAAAAAGGTTCATTTTCTAATGGTGACTATAATTATGTGACACAGCCACTGATTAAATAGTCATTTAAGAAGCTGGCCTAGAAGAATTGCTCTCATTATGGCCTTTGTTTCAATTTTTTTTCCTCTTTTTTCTGTTTTCCTAAATAGGTTAACGAGCTCCCTTTGTCCAAGGCAGGCAAATTCAACATTTACAAATTATTAGAAACAGAAAACTTTGGTTTTCGGTCACTGCTTACAGAATTTATTAAACTTGAAGGACAAGACAAAAGGATGCAAGATGCCAAACCTCAAATGGTAAATTGGGCAATGTCTTGTGGAAGCTCTGACCTAGAAATGGGATTTATTTCATCCTTTATTGCAGTGTCCAGCAGAGCTGAGGAGGCCCTCAGACCTTTCCCAAGCTGTGGTTGTGCATAGCTCCATAAATATGAATAATTTCATTGGCTGCAGTGGGACTGTGAAGTTTAAAATTAACCAACAGCATGGGTTTAAAAGGGACTTTTAGAGTAAGAGTAGACCAAAAAAACCAAAGTGAATTAAATTAACTATAGACAAAAAGGACCATCAGCATGCTCTTTAATATCTGAGGTGATTTTGCTGAGATGCAGTCATACAACAGAAGGTCAGGTAATGAAATTTAAATTTTGCATCAGAGTTGATACTTTTGCATTCTTTCTGCATGATCTGCACCATTACCGGATTTCACATTTCTCCTGCAAACAAAATAGTTGTGCCTCAGAAATTAGGAGGCATTTGACCTAATTCCAATAATTTCCAGGGAACAAAGGAAGGATTTTTGTCCCTTCTTGTCTGCTAATGACCTCATGGAAGTTGCCTGTTGGGAGTTATTGTGATGCCTTGCATAGTCCTCATAGCTCCAGCCACCAAGAAGGGTGTGGGTGTCCAGAGCTTTACTAAACTCAGTTTTATATCCTCAGATTCAGGGCTCCCCAGCCTGTCCTAAAGCTGTTTTGGGCAGATTTGCCCAGTCTCTGCAGCATCTGTAAAGCCTTAAATCAGAGGTCAGAGCTTGCTTAGCCTTCTCTTGGTGCTGTGTGATCCTGAGCACACTGGGAATTCCCAGAGGGATTCTGTATTAGGGCTGTCACAGAGGACTCACATAAACTGGTGAGGAACAGAAGCTCTTGCAAGTATCAAATTCTTCATTACAGCAGCAGGAATCTCACCAGTCTGACCTGATTCTCCAGGTTTACTGCAGATCTGATGTGGCACTGGGTTTTGGTGCTGTTCTTGTGTGCAATGTGGGCTTCTGGCCCTTGAACAGTTTCCTTTTTTTTTGCCTGCTTCCAAACTGCTGAGCATACTTTGACATTTTGTCATTCCTGTGAAGTGACTAGGTTGTTAATTTAAAAAAAGAATACTGGCAATTACAGTGTTTTTTTTAAAGGGCATGGTCTCGTTGGTTTGACTTTTCTCAGTATTTCTCCTGCCTGGGTGTATTCTAGGTACCCATCTGTCTGCTCCCTCACTAGGACATGTCAGGAAACATGACTCAGGATAACCAGGCAAATAAACAGCTGCTATAATTTAGCACTGAATTTCTTGTGTGCCTCTTGGTTAGTCATGAAGGTCATTGATGGTTTAGTGAGTACTGAGAATATTGGTTAAACACACCCCCCTTCCCTTGGTCAGGTTATTCTGAGAAAGAGCAGAAACCAAGGGGAATACCCAAGTAAAATATCCTGTGTGAAAATCACAGTGCTCAGTAGGAAGGGTGCAAATGCCCTTTTCACCTTCCTTTTTGAGTTCCTGAGGCTGCCCAGAGGAAAATTCCTTTTGAAAGTGAGCCCTGCTCCTGTTTTGGTGATGGAGGTGAAATGGCACAGACAACTGACGTCTTTCTGCAGGAGTGCTTCCCCTGCACTCTGCACCATAGGACACAGAAACCCTGGAAATGTAAAGGCTGGAGCCTCAGGAAACACTGCAAGAATTTTAATAAGGCTGAATGGCAGGCAAGAGGAAGTGGCTGTGCTAAAAGTATTTCAAAAGGGGAAACAAAAATGGGACTGCAAATATGACCTGACTGGTAAAATAGACAAATATTTGACTTTTGCTTACTCAGAAAAAAATGTCAAAGCAAGGGGCAAAGGGGAGAACTGCCAGTGCAGCATGGTTCTAACCTCTCCCAGTGAGAGGAACAGCGTTTCCCACAAGAAATTCTCACATTTAAGGCAGTAGCAGGGAGGTTGTATCTAGATTTGTCATGCTGACATTTAAAAAATTGTTCACATTTTTTTTCAGCAATTCATAATGAAAAAAAAAGAACCCACTGCAGTCCTGGAAGAATTTCAGCCTGTCTCAGCTGCTGAGCTGAAAATGCATTCACAAATCCAGCTGTTACTGTGCATGCCAGTTTTCCTAGTTTTCCTTTTGCCTCCTATGTTCTGTGCTTCCTTTTTAAAGTCCTTACACCATATCCTGTTTTCTTGAAGGCAGTAGATACAAATATTTCTTCCATTGTTAAAACAAATACAAATAACCTCTCCTATCTTTTCAAGTTTTGATGTTTTATATCCATTTTCAGCTGCTGCTGAGAATTTTTCACCCAGAGAAGCTTTCCCCAGACAGAGGGTGTGGCTGTCCAGGCTTAAACTGTTCAGTCCTGTAGCTGATTGCTTAAATGGAATCAGACATACTAAATTAAGCCAAACTATTTGTCTTTATAGCCTTTCCTTCTGCATTTAGAATCAAGCACATTTATAGAGCTGGAATAAACAAGATTTACCCAGCAAGCTCCTGGCTGGGGGCTGTTGATATATGATCACAGAACTCTGTTTGGTGCGTAAGATTTCAGGGAATTTGAATTTCCAGGAATTTTTCAAGTGTTTATAAAACCTTCTTGGCTCCATTCTCTCTGAATTTTTGCCTGGGGAAGTTCTGTGTACATGAACATCCGAGGAAGGATATGTGGGAATTATGCCTTTCTTAGAATTCTTTATTCATTCCCATTTCCTAGTAGCCATTTTCAGCAGATTTTCCAGAGCATTTCTCAGGGTGCTCCTGTCATCTTTTGTGCACAGATCTGAGCCTTAATTTGCAGAAGTGCCCTGCAGACAACAAAGGGATGCTGCTGCCTGCAGTTACACCTCTGTGCATTTCCAAATCTGCCATTCCTTCCTCTCTTACTCTCAGTTCTGATATTGGACTGCATGGGGTAAGGGGTGAGGTGAGGTGAGGTATTCACTCAGAACAGAAATATTAATTTTAGGCACTGCTAAAGCACAGCATTTACCTCCAGCCTGCTCAAAGCAGACTGCAAGGGCACCAGCAGCAGTGGTGGGCAGAGCTGGTGGGGATGGCTCCCAGCTTTGGGGGCTCCCAGTGTGAGTTTGCCCCTCACAGAGCATTTATGCCCCTGTCCTGTGTGTGGGGTGTGCTGGGAGCTTCCTCACAGCCTTTCCTGTTGGCTCAGCCGCTGGATTCTGGACATCTGTGGAAGTGATGAGCCCTCTTGGTTATTAAGCAGAAATTAATAAACCCCAAGTCAGCAAAACTTCTCTTAAATTTGTGCAGCCTCTTGAATCCAGTTTTTGGTGCCTCTTTGGTTAACGAGAAGCAGCAGTTTGAGGCAGGGCTGAAAATGTCTCTCATCAATGAGAGTCTGTCACTGCATCAGTAAGGGTGACAATAAAAGGGTTTTGGTGCTGGCTGTGGCACAATGACACAAATGGTGGGTGCAGGATCTGGCTGCTCTCCTGGGGGAGCTGCCAGACAACCCCACTGCTGGTGGGGAACTCTGGAATATTCAGAGACCCCGTCCTGTACTTCTGTCAGTGTTTACTGTTTATCACAGTGGGGAAATGTGCAAATGGTCTTGACAGGTATCTGGGAAGAGAAAAAAAAGCTGATTTCTTTCTCTAAATGCAGATTTTTGCATTACCTCTTTGACTTCATGGCGTTGGCAAATGATTCTAACTTTTACTTCTAAATTCAATGATTCTAACTTTTTCATGTGGGCATGCGATGTTAAAAAAAAAGGAAACAACTGTGCATTAAAATTTTAATCTATTTATGTCTAAAAAATAGCGTGCTACCTGCAAATGCTTGTTTCTCTCACAAGGGAATTAGAATGGCCTCAGTGGATTTTCTTGTTGTGGCTTTTTGATTTGAACTGTTTTTAAAGCAGACACTTGCTCCTTCACAAGGTGATTTTTGTTGACTTTTGAGGATGGAGATCTTTTTCAAGGCCTTTGGTTTGGTGTTTTTAAAGAATACCCCAACCATCTTTTCTTTCTGTTATCCCAATCCTTCTTGACACACATTACTTGGATAACATCATCATCCAAGTAGCATCAGTACTCACATAATTAAGAACAGACAACAGGAAAGAGCATGGAAGGGACTCTATTTCTTTATTTTCTTGAATATGAAATCCCTTTTAATTAAAAGGAGAATTATTTCTTGTTTTTTTTCTAGCAGGACATTAAAACATGGAAATGAAATGCCTCAGAACATAAAAAATCACAATTTGCTGATGCAATCACTTTAACTCAACAGATCTTCCCAAAAGCAATTAATGTAGTAATACAAGAAGCTTTGATATTTGAATAGTGTTTTCAGATGTTCCTGTCAAAGCAATGTGTGTGTAATTATAACAAAAATCATCAGCGTGCTTATGTAACTAAAAGCTTGTATTATTTTATATATATGTGTGTATATATATATATATGGGTATATATATACA
>VXBR01002963.1:217616-235856 GCA_013400215.1 Cisticola juncidis | reverse complement strand
GGAGCAGAGTTTTTGTACATTCTTGGCCCTGATGTTTCCTGAACCACTGGAGTGCTGAAGTATGGCACTTTATTATTAATAGTAATTTAGTAATGATACACTAAAGTTGTATCATTACAACTGAATATTACAGAGAGAAGCTGGACACAAACTCATGAATTGCTGCTGTCTAACTCAAGATTTAGATTTGCAAGTGCTGCATGTGTTTGTTTTGCTGTGCAGGTGACCTGCTTGCAGGACTTCTTTGGTGACGATGACGTGTTCATCGCGTGCGGGCCGGAGAAGTTCCGCTATGCTCAGGACGACTTCGTGCTGGACCACAGTGGTAAGGCTGCACATCCCGGGCCCCTGAGGCAGGGAATTCTGCATCCCACCCCCTGCTCAGCCCTCAGGAATGGCGTGAGTCAGGAAAATGTACATGGGAGATGTTTTCCTATGGATAAAAAAAGTTTTGTCAAAGCATCGTCTGGATTCTGTGAGCCTGGTAAAATGCAAACCTGATCCAATTTCCTGCAAAACAGGCACTGCCCCTAAAGTTACATGGGAAGCAGAATTGAATTATGGAAGGTTCAGTCATGGAGCTAATGAGTCTAAAATCTGTTAAAGGTGTTCGCTTTTGGCATCTGCTAAGATAATTTCCATTTCAGCTGTTTCTCTAGTTCAACCAATGGGATTAGAGAGGTTTTAACCAATGGGATTAGAGAGGTGTCGTTCCTATTCACCAATCATGTTAGGCCCTTATTGGAACAACCAATGGGATTAGAGAGGTGTGGTTCCTACTGACCAATCACGTTAAGTCTTTATTGGAGCAACCAATGGGATTAGAGAGGTGTGGTTCCTACTGACCAATCACGTTAAGTCTTTATTGGAACAACCAATGGGATTAGGGAGGTGTGGTTCCTGTTCACCAATCATGTTAGATCTATACTCGAACAACCAATGGGATTAGAGAGGTGTGGTTCCCATTCACCAATCATGTTAGATCTATACTGGAACAGCCAATGGGATTAGAGAGGTGTGGTTCCTACTGACCAATCACATTAGGTCTTTATTGGAACAACCAATGGGATTAGGGAGGTGTGGTTCCTATTCACCAATCATGTTAGATCTATACTGGAACAGCCAGTGGGATTAGAGAGGTGTGGTTCCTATTCACCAATCACATTAGGTCTATATCCGAACACCTTATAAAAAGCAGTAAGAATCAGCAAATAAAGCTTTTCTATGCTCTCCACCTTCTGAAATATTTGGAGTCTCCCATCTCTGCTGGTGTCCTGCAGCACCAAGGCCGTGCAGTGCTGCCAGCCCTGACAGTCCCTTCCCTTGCAGAGTGCCGTGCCATGAAGTCCTACCCGCGCTCCTCTGCCCTGAGACACGCGGCAGCCAAGAGCCCGGGCCCCTCCCGGCGGAGCAAATCCCCTGCCTCAGGTACTGCTCAGCACACAAATCCACAAATCCATTGATTTTCAATGGCTGAGAAAACCTGCTGGCTCTCTCTGTAATACCAGTGCTTCCAGACAGGACAAAATACCACCTTTCTTTGCTTTGCTTCGGAGATTTAATACGAATCTAAAATAAATTTCCTTTTTTTTTTTTTTTTTTAAATCCTAGGAAGAAACATGGTTTCTATTTTTTAATTACAGGCACAAATAGTTTATGAACATTGGAGTAATTTGTGCTAATTGTGCACTTGGGATAGGTTTGTAGAATGGTGCCTTAAATTTCCTGAAGACTGTTAACTGCAGGATTATATATGTGGTTAAATTCATGTTCATTAAACTAGAGTATACCCTGAAATTTTGAATTAGAAAAATTTCCCCTTTCTATAAGGTATAGAAAGGTTTCTCCTTTCTATAAGGTATAAGCCAAATATTGTCAGAAATACAGGCCTTTGCTGGTCCGAGTAATTTTAGATGTTCTGTACTGTGATTGCCCATTAACAGAGAGTTTTTCTTCTTGTCCTTCTTGTAATTTCAAAGAAAGGTGTTCACACTGTGATTTTGCCACCAGGTTGGATGAACACCATATTTTGGTGTTCCAACCATTGAGTCTTTCACGTAAATAAAGGGAGAAACTTGTTTGTTTGTTTTTTAAATTAACCTCTGCATTTAATTTCTTAATACTTCTTTTTCCCTGAAATCAAACTATTGAATATGTAAGCATATGATGCTCTTTTCAGAATATAACTATAAATGTAAAGCTTCTGTGTGTGTGTTCAAAACTCTGGCATGTTCCATATTCTCATCTCCACATTTGTTTTGCTTAATTGACGCTGGTTAAAGTCATTTTATCTTCGTGTTCTTTCAAAGTGGAATATTAATAATCTGTTTATAAGGATTGAATGTTTAACTGGAAAGCTTCAAAGAAAAATTGAAGAAAAATGTATCATGAAGGGCAGGTTTTGCAGCTGATCTACATTTCATGCAATTCTGTTACCTCCAAGGAGATCATGTGGTGAATTTTATGCAAAGTATTTAGAAATCAGTGCTGCCATCTCCATACTTATTTCTACTTTATCCCTCTTTGGTTTGGTTAATTTTTAAAATGTATGCAAAGTGTCTGGTATTTATCCTTCTATTTACTTGCCTTTTTTTTTACATGTAGTCTTTACTTATCTTTTATTTATTTTATTTCTTTTTATTTACCCTTCTCCCTTCCGTGCATGTTCAGAGCTGTTTAATAACTTCTTTCCTTGATGTCTTTTTCCTTTGTGTCAAATACATGAGTACAGTAAAGAGGGGTGGCCACTCCAGTGCTCATTCTTCAGCAAAATCCCCAGGTGAGCCATTACTATTATGGCTGTAAATCATTAGTGTGTCTCCTCCCTCTCCATTTACCTGCATTTTTGGTGCTGTATTTGTGAATATTTACAATATTGTCAGTGTCAGCTGGGCTCCTCTTCCTTGGGCAGTTTTAGGAAGGAAGAACATTAATTACCTTTATTTTTGGTGCTGTATTTGTGAATATTTACAATATTGTCAGTGTCAGCTGGGCTCCTCTTCCTTGGGCAGTTTTAGGAAGGAAGAACATTAATTACCTTTATTTTTGGTGCTGTATTTGTGAATATTTACAATATTGTCAGTGTCAGCTGGGCTCCTCTTCCTTGGGCAGTTTTAGGAGGGAAGAATTTTATATTAACCAGCCAGTTTCACTGGAATATTTTAGTGGTTCTGTCAGTGCTTAAAGAGGGTGGGAGTGACTTAAATAAAGATGCCTTGCAGTGGTCATGTCCAGGAATAAGGGACTTTTCTGTGAGCTGAATAAAAGAATCTTTGAGAGAACAAACAAACAAAAAAGTTTCCTGCTATGGTATTAGTTTGTCATTTAGAAGCAAACTCTTCTACTAAATCATCTCATTTTTGGTCATGCAAGAAGCAGAAAATGGTAAGGTAGCAGTCACTGGCCCTTGCCATTGCCATACCTGCAAATTCTTTCTAAAACAAAGGTTATACAGAACAAATTGTGGAAGTCTTCAGGAGGGTAGTGTACTCTTAGATGATTTCAGCTTCTCACAAAAATAAAAAACCCCAAAAAAAACCAAAAAACCAAAACAAAACAAAAAACAAACAAACAAAAAAAACCCCCAAACCAAAAAACAAACAAAAAAAAAAACCACCCCAAAAACCCTCCAAAACCTTAAAATCACCTATTTTTCTTACAGGCAAACATTGTTAAAATCAAAATTAAAATCTCCTAAATACACTGAATACTTTTAAAGAAAATACTCAGGTCTTGGTCCTGTGACAGAACTGGGAGTATAAATCCAAGTTATCAGACTTTAAGAGAGTTATTGAGTAGCTAAACACCAGTGAGTTATATCCTGACATCATACACCAGGGAAGGAGATTTTTGTGAAAAACAGGGATCTGTGGAAGTTGCAGTGCAGTCAGCCCTGAAAAAAGTCACAGATTGTAAAAACAGTCCTTGAAAGGCATCTCCCATACTCAGATAATGTTGGAGTGCTGGGTCAATGGGCACTTCTAAAATAAATCAAATATTTTAAGAAGTAACCCATGACAGACCCGAATAAGTAAAGGAGTTGTGCAGCTGTATCTATTATTTAATTTGAAATTCAGTTTCTGTTTATCAGGGTTGTCTTTTCTTTCTGGAAAAATAATTCATCACCACGCTGTGAAGCATTTTTAGCTCCTAAATTTCTGCTGAGTGTTTTTCCCTCCCACAAAAAAATGAGGATCAGCTAGAAAGAAATGATGTCTCATCATAAACCATTCCGTCATATTTGTGTCTGATGGACAGTGTGCTGCTCTCTCTGCATAATGAAATTTGTCAGTTTGTTCTTTTCAGAAAAATACAGGGGCTGACCTAAGTCATATTCAATACACCAGAGAGGTAACTGATGTTGTAGGAGCCCTGTCTAAAAATCTGGATTTAAAATGAACGAGCTCCTTAAGGCAAGAGGAAGGGTACTGTGTGTTTTTGTTATTGGAAAAACAACCTGCTGGGTTTTCTCTTGTTGAGGTTTTTTTCCCCCTAAATCAGTAAGTTTTCTGTCATGCAAGCAGTTAATTCTTCTTGTATTTGATCAACAAACTCATGTTCTGTGAAAAATTCTACTTAGACAACAAGGCCTTGATCCAAACTGAAGAGGAGGAGGGTCAAATATCCTTAGAAACATTTTCTTTCTATAAGTTTTATGATGTGATACCACAATTTATTATTCAATTTTTAAAGGCTGTGGCTTTTTTTTTTTCTTTGTTTGTTTCTGTGCCCAAACCCCTTGTCCTGGCAAAGGACAGAACAGACCTTTTTAATCTCTGGAATGACAATGCAATATTTGTGTGTCTTCTTGATCCCATATCCACATTTCAGGGTGCAGTTTTGTGATGTGCAAATGTATAATTTATTCCTAAATTCTGAGGAGTCTCTTTTGGTCTTTGATTGTAGACTTCAGTGATAAATGTTGATTT
This sequence comes from Cisticola juncidis, assembly GCA_013400215.1. Taxonomy (NCBI): domain Eukaryota; kingdom Metazoa; phylum Chordata; class Aves; order Passeriformes; family Cisticolidae; genus Cisticola; species Cisticola juncidis. Next base: position 230,928 of record VXBR01002963.1, on the reverse strand, counting down.
TTATTCGTCTTTTCTTTCATTTGTCCATTTTTATTGCTTTGGGCAGTTAATGGAACCCCGAGCAGTCAGTTATCCACCCCAAAATCCACAAAATCCTCCAGTTCTTCACCAACAAGCCCAGGCAGCTTTCGTGGCCTCAAGGTAAGTGCAAGAACCATCAAACCCCTAAATTTCATCATTTATTGACTGTATGACTCTGGTGCTGAAGGAAAAATAAAAAGCTGTAACTTTGGAGGGTAGCCTTGCAAATATGATTTTTGCTCATGTGGAGAACAGATCTGAAGTAAAATCTGTGTGTTTTTTCTGGGTTGAACACTCAGCTTGGGAAAGGTGATGCTGGCTTGAATTATGCTACTCTAAATTTTCCATTGTTCTGTGGCCTGCAGAAATCCTGCATGCAATTTCTATCCCTTCATCCTATATAAATGTAATGTTGTCTTTTCAATACCTTAGAGTTTGTAGCACTACCCAAGTTTCATCCAAAGCAGATTAATTTTTTCCTGGCACCAATTTCACCCCTCAGCCCAATCTCCTGCCTGAAAATGTTTGAGAGCTTTGGGAGCAGCCTGATGTCTGGCAGATTTTTCTGTGTTGCACCAAGAGATTTCTCTCCCTCTCCCACTCCAGAACTGGCTGCATTTGCAGTTCTGGGAGGCTGCTCTGTGCCTTGGGCTCAGTGAAATAAAAGGATCAGGGTGGAAAACCATGGAGCATCTCACTGCTGCTGTCCTTTCAAGGGGAATTCTCTTATGGAATCATCAATTGCAGCCTTTCTGGAAGCAGATCTGATGATTTGCACTTATTATTCTGATCAATTAATAGCTCCTGTTGGTTAACAGAGTGTTTGTGAGGAGGCTGCATTAATCTCAAAAACTGTTTTCTCCATGAGGACCCTGGCTAAAGGATGTGATTTGAATTTGGGGTTTGACATGCCAATTGTTATCAAGCCTTGTTTTGCAAGGAGTATGGCAGAGCTGTGATAATTCTGACAAAGGATTTTGATTTGTTTAATTTATTTGTTTAATTGTTTAATTTTTTAAAAATTTATTTTAATTATATCTTAAATAAATAATTTTCAAGAGCAATGATAGCTCTGACATGGAAAATTTGGCTCCGTCTTAAAACCAGTCTGGACAGCTCCTCTGTCGAGTTTACAGCAGAGGACACCAGAATCACTGTATTTAAGAAATGCTCTTTGGTCTTTCTTTAGTGAAATTATGAGTTTAGAAACGAGATCATTTGCTTTGCTTTTTTCCACTGCTGCCCAGTCTGCTTTTAACTGATTAAAGCTCCATTAAGGCAGAGGTAATTGTGGTAGCAGCAAGGAATTCTCACCAAGTGGACATGTCCCCTTTCCCACTCACTTTCACTCCGGTGGGCTGCTGTACTTTTTCAATTTGGAATTTAATTTATGCTGCTGCTAATAAATTTATCAATAAATTTAATTTAATTTATTTAATTTGTGCTAATGGGATTTGGTGACAAATAATTCACCCCCATAAGACCAAAGGAAACAGCACAACCAAGTGAAGCATCTCAGACCTGGTGTGTTACTGAGGTAGTGAGTACCTCTCATTTTTTATCCTTTTAGGATGCATCTGTTCAGCAGGAGTGTCCCAGCTGTGCTGCTGAGACTAAAAATAGGGGAAGTTATCTGGTGAATCCAAGGGGGAATTCCAAAAGGATCGAGTGTTCTGTTCAGTCACACTTGTTTCTCAAATATGTTGGAGTACTGAGGATTGTTCTGGGGAAGTATAAAACCAGTAACAGGGAGGCACAGTTTTATGCAAAACCAGATTCTTTTAAGAAATTCATATACCTGTTTGTAAAATTAGGGGTTTTTTTGGTTACTCTGATGAGGAAAAAGGGGGAAGCAGGGAACAATTTTATTATTTGGAGATTATTGCTTTTCCCTATTGTTTAATAGTTCCTTTTTGCTCAGACTGCACTGCTGCACAGACAAGCAGCCTGGCTTCCTGCACTTAAATATAATATAAATATAAATAAGGTGCCTTGACTGCAGCTGAATGAGAATTTAGATATAAATCCATGTCAGTGACAGAATAAGGTGTATTTTAGAGTTTTCTGTCTTTGGGAGCTCAATATTTTGAGTGATTTTTTGTGTGCAAATCATATATGTTTGTTCTTGTAGAGGGTGAAACAGCAGGACTGAGTAATGGTTTTGTATAAGCTTGAGGCAGTGTAAAAAAGAGGAAAAAAATCAGGGTTGATGTTTCTGATTCCTGTAAAGAGCAGAACATCAGAGCAGCTCTGCTTTAACTGCACTTTAAAAACTGTTTTATTTGAAAAGCCAGAGCAAAGTAAAATATTTTACTCTAGATTAGAACCCTGCTAAGCCTTTTGTAGTTTGGCAGTCAATGCAGAGATAAGTGATGTTGTAATCATCAAGGCAGCCAATTGCAAAAATCCTGATTGCAGCAGCAATTCCTCCTCAGCCTCAGACACTGCATCTTGTATTCTCTGAATGCCACTGCTCCTTTCAGGAGAAGCCTCTTCAGTCCCCAAGGATTCCTTGTGCTTCACAGCCCTTTGTTAGGAGTCCAGCACAGAAATTCCTCTTGGGAAAGGCTCCTTGTGAAGAGTTTATCTTTAAAGGGAAGGGATTTTTTTCTGTCCTTCCCAGCTCTCCCAAGCAGAGTCCCCTCTGCTATTAATTGAGCAGTAATTCCAGCATCCCAGGCTTGCAGAAATGTTTTAAAGAGTGGACTCTGGGGCTGTGTTGAATTCAGGAATTCAAGCTATGTCTCAATAATAGCAAACATGACTGAATTTCCCCACAAACCCAGATAAAAGCCTTTATTCTGGTAAGTGACAGATGTGGATGCTGTGCACCCAGTACCCTACATATTCTCATTCAGGCTGTTTATTTTTAACATCCCAGTACTATTCTGTAACTCAGCATTTCATTAAGCAGAGGCTTTGTTTCAAGGTGAAGATTTAGATATAAAAGTTAACAGGTGAAGATTTAGATATAAAAGTTAACAAGTGTGGGCATGAAGTCAATTACTCTGTACAAAGTTCTCTTTTGATCAAACATTTCTTATTTTTCTGTTGAATTCTTATGGAGATAAAATTTGGTTTAAAATTTAATTAAAATTAATAAATTTCTATTAAAAAATTAAAATTTTATTTAAAAATAAAGGTAATGGTGCATTTGGTGTCATGAGGCAGCTGACCAAGCGGAGTCTTTTTGCTTTCTGTGGGCAGTGGAAAGGTTTAATTTTGCTTTGTTTCTAAGTGTACATTTCCATGCAGTGCTGTTAGGGGTGATTTGACTCTTAGCTCTTCCAGTGCATCTGTTATTCTGTGCACATTGCACCATAAAAATCATCCAGAGACTAAATTAAATCTGGAAATTGGTGTAACTTTGGAAGGTCATAACTTCCTTATGCTTACTTGGATTGCTTTGTTTCTCAACAAGAAAATTTCTCAAAAAGAAAATTTTAGGTCCTCCTGAAATTAAGGACCACAAAGTCTTGCAATCTTTTTAAAAAGAAAAGAAAATCATACAAATAAAGAGGCTTTAGAGTTGAAGCCTTTCTTAGAGTCACAATTATGCTAAATAGCCTTGTGTTTGAATTTCTCTGGGTATTTTGCAGTTGATGGACCAAATGAGCAAAGTGAAAGGGCATTAGAACCTGATCCAACAAATAACTTAAGTATTTGCTTAACTTTCAGCTACTGAAATGAGGATGAGGATGTTAATGTACTTAAAGTTAAACATGTGCTTAAGTGATTTGAGGGATCAGTGCCTGTCTTCATCAAGGTTTTTAATCTCTTCAGTGCTGTACACATGTACTTTGTGTGTAGTTATATGTAAAGATTCTTTATTTTTATTCTTACCCAGCCTAGGGACACAGGGGCCACAGCAGTTAATAGAGGGATTCTTTAAGTGATGCATTTGGTGAATTTACAATTCATGTTTAAGCATCACCTTAAAAAATACTGAGCTTCTGTCTTACACATTATGTTGCTATTAAGCATTATAATAATAAATACAACAACTCTATGAAACACTGATTATATAAATAACATTTTATTTATGTTCAGAATATGTTTTAGTCCCTTCTTTCTGCAGCTGTTGAGGATGAGTTACAGTGACATATCCAAAGTGTCCCCAGATTTCTAAAGTTAATTCACAGTTTCACTAAAATAATCCACAGTTAGATTCACCACCATCCCATGGAGCTGCCAAGGAATTGGGTGTTTCTTTCAATATGAAAATAATCCCCAAATGTTTCCACAAACTGTCATGGGCAGTCTAATCCTGAGTGCAGAGGTTTGCAAACTAAGGCACCATTCCACTGCAAAAGAAATAAAAAAAGGGTTTGTATCTGTGCATCCTTCCTCACACTCCAATAGCATAAAAAATAAAATCCCAGCAGATGTGGAGTTGTGGCAGAGCTTGGGTTAAACCTGCCCTTTCAGATTCTGATCTAATACCTCAGCCACAATGGCAGCATTAATTTTATTTTTATTTTGTACTCATTTTAGCTTTTTTCCCTGTTAAATGTTTGCCTCCTCCTCGTGGCAAGAAGGAATGTGCCCAGTCATGCTCTGCCCTGATTACGAGGCTGGAGGAAGTTGGAAATGTGGGCTAGATGTTCCCAGGCATTGTCACTCACTGCAAACCCAAAATAAATTACCAATATTCTAGGCTGATGAGTAATTCTTGGCCATGGTCTGCTCTGTTTTCTCTGCTTCAGGAGGAAAACGTGGCTGGTGAAGAGACTGACTCAGGATTTTGTACAAATGTCATTTAACCCAAATGTCCTTGCTCCTAATCCCTGCTAAAACAGATAACTCAGAGGGACAGCAGCATTAACAGAGCCTGGGTTTAAGTTCTTAGCAAGGAGCAGCAGGAGCTGCCTGCTGCTGTTTGATGCTGCTTCTGTGCCAAATTCTGCTAAACTTTGTTATTTCTGGGGCTCTGCAAAATGAAGTTGTACAGATTCTAGTTACTGTACCTTTAGCTGGTTTGGCAGCTGAGCTGCCACTAGAAACTTGAGCATTAATTAGCATTTCATGAGCCTTTAGACAATATCCCTGTCTGTCAGTTCAGTTCTTTCCCTGACAATGCTGTTAATGATTTAAAATATTCAGCAGTGTAACCAGACAATGTCAGCTAAAAGGCAAAATGCTGCATTTGCATTCCCAGTGCCTGGAAAAGCCATTTCAACAGACACTGAGCTTAAGGCAGAGAAGCATTTTAATCCTTCCTGTGATGTGTGCTGAAAACTGCCATAAACCCCATGAAGAAAACAAGACCTGGAACTTCAGATCAGCAAGAAACGTTACACAGAGGAGGTGCAATGATCTAACCTTTATTTGAATTTGATGCAGCATCCCTGTACATAATAGGAGAGCTTGTAAAAGTGGTGCACAGAACAAATCCAGTATATTTCAGTATTTATGGCATTCATTCCTATGCCTCCACCCCTTTTCAAAATAAATACTTAACTGTCATTTACATCCCTGCACAGAATGACTTAAAGTAGAATCATGAATATTCAGATCCAGTACCAATTAAGTTGTCAGTGCAGGAAAATCAGTTTTGTTCAGCTCGAAAATCATTTAGATATTTGTTTATTTACAGTGTCACAGTTACTGAAACTGAATCTAAAACACAGGGGTTTTGTTAATAAAACACAGTTACTAAATCTGGATATGTATCAGATATCTAAACACTTGTAAGTGTCATAGATCCTCACATCTATAATAACCCAAAATACAACCTGAGAGATGGATAAATAAATCTGATTAGATTTATGTAATTAAATATTTATTATTGTTATGTAATTATAGATGATTATCTAATTAAATATTTATTATTTAATTAAGTAAATCTAGATGTACCTGGCCACAACTGTAGGTGCAGCTGAAAGGACTTTTCTTTGCTGTTTACTGAAATCTGTTCAGCTGCTTATTTAACCAGAAATATTGTGAAAAACTGAATTCAGATTGGTGCAAGTGAAATATTGTGAACCAGAAATATTGTGAAAAACTGAATTCACATTGGTGCAAGTGACAACAACGATGATGAACTTTGAGACGCAAAAATGAAAATAAGTGGAAAGGTAAACTAACTCTGTTTCAGTGTTTTCAGCAGGGTTTTTTCCAGCTTTGCTGCTTTTTTGTGTGACTGTTTCTTGTGATTCCATCAGAAATTGGATGTCTGTCTGTCTGTGCCCCACAGATCTCCCCCCACGGCGGGTCCTGCTCCAACGTGAACGGCGCCCCGGAGCCGCTGCGCTGCCACAGCCCCGAAGGTGGGACAGAGCTGCAGCCCTGCCCAGGCCCAGCAGCACTTCCAGAGGGTTTGACCCTCTTAATTCACCTTGGAAAAAAAATTAGCATGGTTTATATCAAGGCAGTAAAGTTAGGAATTTTTTTTTTTTAATTTTTTTTTTTTTAATCCAGTGGTAGCACGTGACTGGACCTTGCTCTTCACCAGTCACTGTTAGGAATCTGACTGATTCTGGACATGTCCTGCAGTATCACCAAAATTGTGTTTGTGGCTGGATTGGAAGAGGAACCCTCCTCAAAAGAGCTCTTTGTGCTTCAGGGAGAACTGGCCAATCAACTGACCTTAGCTAAAATTAACCTTTTGTTCCTTACGTCTTTAAAGCAATGCCAATTATTTAAATTTCTTTAAAATTTCATCTTATTTANAAAACCAAACCCAAACCAAACCCAGCTCTGCTCCCTGAATTTTCTGTCAGCAACCTGCATGGGCCACAGCAGGTTATGACGGTGTTTTTACTAAAATTTAGATTTCTTTTTTCCAAAAAAATCAGAAAATTTTTCAAAAAAATCAGAAAAATTTTCAAAAAATCAGAAAAATTTTCATGATTTTTCTAATTAATGGCTGTGGTGTTTTTCTTGCCTAGGTCCACAGGAAAGGAGTTTGCCCTGAAGATCATAGACAAGGCCAAGTGCTGTGGGAAGGTAGGGTACCATCATTTATATGTGTATAAAGCATCACTCATTAGTCATAAATGGTGGCTGTGTTTGGGTTTTCTGACTGTTTGCAGAGTTTATCTTCAATAAGATGATAACGTGTCCAAGAAGCAAATAATAAAAGCAGGGAGTGTTAGTCTACCACATAATAGAGAAAAAAAAATCCTAATTGTTGCCTATTTTATTGGGCTGACAAAATGCTAATATGCACCCCAAATTTATTGGATGATTTTGAAGTGTAAAACATGAGAGAGGGAATTTGCAGCTTTATGTTTATTTTTCTAATTCCCATCCCACTCTGCCTCTTACTTTTCTCTCTGTATGGCTCGGCTTTTATAAGCAGAACATGGATTTGANAATTTTAAAAATACTGAAAGAAGCATCTATCAGAATTACTTGCATTTTGGATGTTTTAGGAGCACCTATAAAAACTTAAAGGAATTCAACAGATACAACTTTTTGGGACTTTTATATGCATTGTAGCTGAACCTGATTGGCATTTTTGCTTTGAGTTTGCAAAAAAATAAGTCAAAAAAGTAATTTGAGGTCAGAAAATTTTATATGAGGAACTTCTAACTGCATTCATTACTTTTAGAGAATGCCTATACAAAAACATAGCAAGAGATTTATTTGTGTGTTCAAAGGTCAAATAACTTTGGGTCCATCTTGTTCTTCTTCACACTTAGATAAAACCAAGGGAATTGCAGTGGAGAGAACAGCTTACTTTTAACTTTTGTTTTGCATTTATGACTGTTTTTGTATCTGTGGAGCCCATGGGGGATAGATTCCATCCTGCTGACACTTCTCTCCTGTTATTTGTTTTACAGGCTTGAATGGAAACAAGTTCTCAGGGTCATCTACCATTCTTGAGAAGTACAAAGTGGGGAAGGTGATTGGGGATGGCAACTTCGCTGTGGTGAAGGAGTGCGTGGAACGGTGAGCAAGGAAACCCCTCAGTCCTGCTGTGTGTTCTACTGTGCATTAACACAATTTCCTAGGCAAATGTGATGGGATGGAAGCAAAGAGCAGCTGCAAAAATGTGCACAGGATTCAGGAGGAACAGGCACAGCAAAACATGCAGAGTTGCCTGTGTTTACTTCTAGGAGAGGGACACGAGAGCAGCAGAGAACCGCGGCTTTTATCCCACAAACCAAAGGAGGCATCACCTCCTCAGGAAACCCCACAGCTCTTCAAGGAGTGTCTCACACCACAGATGGCTGTGGATGGCAAGAAATTCCATGTGGCATCTAAACAGAGTTGGAGAGACCCCCCCTCTCTGCCTGCACAGTTCTGCTGCGGTGTCCCCACTGCTGACGAGATTTCTCACAGCTTTCAGCATTCTGTGGGTAGAGCAATCCTAAAAGCAGTTGTGGTGATTCCCTTGGGTTTTCTGCCTGTGTTTGGTGGTGTGGAGGAGCCAGACCCTTCAAATGAACCCTCCAACATTCCTGAAATATCCCTGTGCCTGATTCCCCTGGGGTAGGCAGGAGACCTCTGTGCAGAGCTGCTGCTCCTCCTCTGCAGGCTTTGTGTCACACTTGGCTGCCACTGCAAACACAACAGATGATTGGACTGTCACCCTCTCAGTGAAGGTTTATTTTTTTTTATTTTAGATCCACCTTCTGCTATCTTCACCAACCTGAGAGTTAGATCAGTTTCTTAAATATTATGAGGAATCCCCGACTCGTACGCAAATACTGGGAAAACTCAACAAATGGCTGTGAAAAACATAAAAGTTAGAGAAACACTCTATTTTTTGTGAGATCAAATTATCTAATTATTTGATCCTCATCTGCTGATTTTAGTTAAATTGAAAGGAAAAGAATTCTCCTCTCCCTCATGCACAACCACAGCTCTGTCATCTTGCTGCAAAGCCCCACCTGCCCTCCAAAATCCTCTTGGGCTCCACAAGGAGTTCCCTCTCCAGCCAAGCTGTTTTCTGCCTCTTAATCTTGGGGAAAATTGAAATTTTTCACAGAAGCAAGGGCCACTGCTCCAGTAATTTCTCATTATTACCCACAGAGTTGACTCATCCCTGCTTTCACCCCAGCCAGGTGATCCCAGACACCCCCTACACCACCTCCTTTCTTTCCCACTGCCCTTATCCTCACCCAGAGGCTTTCAGGAAAGACAGCAGATTAAAAACACAAGATAACATATTTATTCTCAGAAATACAAGCTGTGCATTTTGGAAATCACTTAAATCCCACTGCAAATGGGGCAAGGGCTGCTAAGTCACTGAACATCATCTGTGCTTTTTGAAATGAGGAAACTGGACCCGAAAAACAACCCTCCAGTTATAAAAGTTTTAAAAAGGCACAATAACCCTTCAATATCTAGTTTTGTATGTGAGCAAATCTTTAGTACAACATTACTAAATTAATATTATGTAAAATAATTATATGACAACAGCTACTAATAATAATGATGACAGAGGAAATGCCAACTGTTAATACTTCCAATTCCTATTAATTATACTTAATTTCTAATAGTGCTAAGAAGCCTTAGCTGTGGAGACAGGGTCCTATTACACAGCTACCAGCTTGGGTATTCTAGAACAAGAAAAGAACAAGAAAAGAACAAAAAAAAAGAACAAGAAAAGAATAAGGTGGTCTCTTTTGTGCCTGTATATATAATATATATTTGTGCCTGTTGGAATACACATGCAGGGATATCAGCACACAGACTGTGGGGTTACATCCTCCTCTCTCCCCTGGGTGCTGCAGTAAAGGACAATTCAAAAGGGGTTTGAAGAAGGCTGAATTTGCTTTGTGCATGTGAGCTCCTCCTGCCCGCAGCACCAGAGCTGAAGCTGCTCAGGGTGGGCACTGCTGCTGAGCTGTTCCCAGGTTTTAATGGTGCAAAAGGACAAATTTTGGCTTTGATTTCTGCTCTGGCAGATCTTACAGGGGTCTGTGGCATTTCTCAGAGAAGGGTTTCTGTCTGAAGAGCAGAGCAGGGTGTAGCTATGACAACCTCACAGATGCAGCTGCACTCAGGGCAGGCAGCCCCGGTGCAGATTTCAATAATGCAGAAATGGAATGTGGGGTGTTGATTCAATCCCTTTTTCCTGTAAGGTGCTGATTTTCACCAGTTGTATCTCATGCCAAAAGTATCAATCAATCACCCTGGAAGTTTGAAACCACTCCTGGTTTTTGATTTTGTATCTACCTCCCATTTTCTGATACACACTGGATCTGTGTGCACTGGCACAGTACAAAATACCAGCAACTTGGTCTTATGGCAATTTCATGGGATTTTTAATTCATCAGTAGGAAAAGTCATAATTTCTTCTTTGTTTAAAAAAAAAGATTAAATCGTTGCTTTTTTTTCCTGCTCATTTCCCCCCCTTCCATAGAAATGGAGATTTTTATTGCTTAAAGGGATGAAAGACAAACAAGAGCTCCTTTCTGTGAGAGTATTTGCTGAAAACAGAAATCCTTTTTTGCTTTGTATATGACCCACCCTCTTAAATGCCATGGGACTTCAGATGACTGCTGTAGAATTCCACAAAATACTTAAAAAATTATAAAGCTCAAAATCAGTGCATAATAAATTCTACAGGATTTTAGACTATCTGCAATGGGCTATGGAATTTTAANAGGGAAACAGCAGGCACAAATGCCGCTGAGAAAACAAAAAACCAAACCCAAACCAAACCCAGCTCTGCTCCCTGAATTTTCTGTCAGCAACCTGCATGGGCCACAGCAGGTTATGACGGTGTTTTTACTAAAATTTAGATTTCTTTTTTCCAAAAAAATCAGAAAATTTTTCAAAAAAATCAGAAAAATTTTCAAAAAATCAGAAAAATTTTCATGATTTTTCTAATTAATGGCTGTGGTGTTTTTCTTGCCTAGGTCCACAGGAAAGGAGTTTGCCCTGAAGATCATAGACAAGGCCAAGTGCTGTGGGAAGGTAGGGTACCATCATTTATATGTGTATAAAGCATCACTCATTAGTCATAAATGGTGGCTGTGTTTGGGTTTTCTGACTGTTTGCAGAGTTTATCTTCAATAAGATGATAACGTGTCCAAGAAGCAAATAATAAAAGCAGGGAGTGTTAGTCTACCACATAATAGAGAAAAAAAAATCCTAATTGTTGCCTATTTTATTGGGCTGACAAAATGCTAATATGCACCCCAAATTTATTGGATGATTTTGAAGTGTAAAACATGAGAGAGGGAATTTGCAGCTTTATGTTTATTTTTCTAATTCCCATCCCACTCTGCCTCTTACTTTTCTCTCTGTATGGCTCGGCTTTTATAAGCAGAACATGGATTTGAAAAGAAATTTTCACAACCTTTTCCTTTGTTTATTATGTAGTGTCACCTTCCTGTATTAACAAAGATCTCTTGTGTTCTGAAAACTTCCTTTTAATTCAAACTTTAAACAGAAAAATCCAAAATTGTGTGGTATAATCCAAGCAAACACCTGAGAGTGTCAGACCTCTTCTTTCCCTTTATATTTCTTGAGTATAGATATTTTTAAAAGGAGGAAAAACTGCCTCCCCTCTTTGTGTGGTTGGGAGCTGTGTGATGCTGTGATGGCTTCAGATTAGGAGAGGTCCTCAAAAAGAAAAATTTTATCTGTGCAGATTTTAAAGCACCTATTAGGTGCTAGCAGAAGAGGGTTTCATTTTACCTCATATTCTCTGGGTTTATTTAGAAAATTTAGAAAGGAATCATAAAAATGTGCAGCCACAAGAAAAAGTGCTAGGATTGCTTTTCTGAGATTGAAATGTTGCAATTTCATCAGCTGTGGAAAGGGTGACCCACTGCAAACAAAATTTTTGGATGATGTGTACAGCTTGCAACTTAAATGGTTTTTATTACTTGTGTGAGTCAGCTGCTTGAGTATCATAAACTGGAATGATCTGGAGATAGATAATGTATTTTACACAGTAGAGTTTAGAGGAAATTTCTATTATTCTCTTTGCCTTAAAACATATGTATTAAAGAAATCAACCATAGTTTTAAAAGGACCTGTATTTGTATAGCTAGAGACTGCTGGAAGATGTTCACACCTCTTTGGGCAGTGGCAGAATCATCCTGGAACAATTCCAACAAAGGAAATAATGAAATTTTGCTACAGCTTATTCCTTCCTCTCTCAGTTCCACAGCCCTGCCTTGAAAGCACCCATCCAGCCCAAATTTGGGTGATTTAAGTGTTGCTCACTGCCTTTGATCTTGGGTGTTCAAAACTTGAATCCAATTGACTGTTTTCCACAAGTGGCTTAAATGCTCATTGCACAATAAATCATATTAACTGGAGTGAAACATATATTGCCCCATCCAGGAGAACACCATAATGAGTTTTGGAATTATTATTTTTTTACATGGCAAAATGTAGGAAGACAGGGGGGTACTTGATAATAACTAGCTACATCTTAGTCAGCATTTTTGAGGACAGGTTTTTAAACTGTAGCTCAGCATTCTGGATCCTTTAAAAAAGGTACTGTTAATTTTAAATATTAAATGAATTTTAATATTAATGATTAATTTTAAATGTTCATGATGCCTGAGCAGTTTAGTCACGAAAGCACAGATCAAGCCTTAGTGCTTTAGCTGTAATCAATGGGTGTGACAGATTTACTGTGTCCCCTGTTCTTTAGGCTGAGAAAACTCTAATGATATTCTGTAACATATAATGATATTTTTGCTTGGGCTCTTCATGCTACTTTTGAATTTCCAGGCTTCCACCCCTAAGGCTTAGTGTGCTGTGGCTGCTCACGGTGACAGGTCCAGCTGTGTTTAACAGATCTGCCTCTGTTTTGTCTGTTTTCTCTGTTTTCTCTGTTTTTCTGTTTTGTTTTCTCCCCAGAGCATTTGCTGGGAGAGGCACTGGCTCTGTTCAGAGCTCTGCTGCTCTTTCACAGTGAATTTCAGAGGTGTGGTTCCCGTGTAAACCAGAGGCACACGGGGTGTGGCACGGGGCTCTGGGGGCACAGAAAGCTCTGGTAAAGCACAGGGCATCCATGAATAACCCTGGAAAAGAGGTGGAGGGGTGCCAGGGATCACAGGGATCACAGGGATCACAGGGATCACAGGGGATCACAGGACATCACAGGGATCACAGTGGATCACAGTGGAGCACAGTGGAGCACAGTGATCACAGGGGATCACAGTGGATCACAGGGATCACAGGGATCACAGGAATCACAGGGGATCACAGGGGATCACCGTGGATCACAGTGGATCACAGTGGATCACACGGGATCACACGGGATCACAGGAATCACAGTGGTGCACAGGGATCACAGTGGATCACAGTGGATCACATGGATCACAGGGGATCACAGGGGATCACAGGGATCACAGGGTTCACAGTGGAT